>NIJG01000597.1:206386-228425 GCA_002201625.1 Euglossa dilemma | reverse complement strand
TATATATATATATATATAACATAATCAGAAGATGTTTTGTTTAGCATATATTTCTTAATATATTTGTTTTACTTGCTGATACAAAAAATTGTGTCATGACAAATTATTTGGTTCAAATCAAAGAATTTTATACATAACTTTCTTGCAATATCATTTCTGTTTTCAAATTTCAAAGGCCATACAAATTTTCTGCATGTTGATATATATTTTTTTACAATGCAATATTATAGTGTACATCAATAAAAATATTGCAATCAATAATACGATGACCTTCACTTGACTTTGAATGAAAATTCCCACTAACTGAAAAGAGAATAGATAATTGAATATTCTTTGTTTTTTGTACAAAATTTATTTATTCTATAGTAAATAGTTTAAAATAATTTCATTAACTGCAAAGTATTTTCGAATATGAGATATTCTTTGTGCATTGGATCATAGTCAAAGGAATATGTATATACATATTATAAAATATTTACAAACATTTTTTATAAAATAAACAAATTTCATACAGATGTCAAATTTCTCGTTTTCTTTTTAGGTAACTAGATTTTTTATTCAAGGTCGTTTAAATGTCATGGTGTCATAACATTGTTCATTTTAAACTAAATAATTTATTATGATGTAATTTTTGGAAAGAATACATATAACAAAGATATTGATGAATAAAATAATGCAAATAATGATGAATAATATAATGATAAAATAAATGCAAAACCCTGTATAATATATCCTTCAGTTGGCCAACTTTATTTGCTCTAATTCAGTTATTACAACATTTAGATGTTTTTCAACTTTTCCTAAAGATATAGTAATTTTTTCAATATTCCACCCTTGGTCTTTAACTTTTTTTACAACTGCTTGAAGAGATAATTTAGCACTCGCTAAAAGCATTCTTTTTTTCTTAAGTTCGCAACTGAGTGAATATTGTAAATAGATTTCTGCCAATATGCAACATAATTGTAATACTTTTTCAACTGAATCTTCTTGTATAAGCCATTTTGAATTTGATACAGCAATACGGTATGCTTGCTGTATATACTGCACTGCTTTATCATTATCAATATCTGTTTTTTTAAGAACAGTAAGTTGCCCATACATTCGCCAAACATCAGCATTATTTGGTACAAAGGAAGTAATCCTTCCAAATAATTCTAGGACTTTTGGAAGCAATTTTTGTGCAGAATTTCCATTTGAATCATTGATATTGTTTAATATAGCTTTAGTAAGTATATCAAGAATTTGAATATCTAAATGGCGATTTTTTAAATCCAAAATACGGTGATAACACTGAATTACCTAAATAAAAGTAAGAAGAGATACAAATCATTAAAAAATTACATAATTTTAGGAAAGAATTTAATTTTATTTTTAGAAATATTATATATTCATACTTCTGAAAAATATCCCAAATCAATGCTAACAACCATTAAATTATCCCAAACTTGCCACTGATCATAATTGCATTTTATAGCATCTTGAAGACATTTCCAAGCTTTTGCTTTATCACCTAGTTTTATATATGCTTTTGCCAAATTATTCCATGCCTCAAATGTCTATAATCAAATTGTAAAATTATTTAAAATATATAAATTAATATATTATACAAGTCTATAATAAATAAACAAATTTTAATAATAACGCAAACCGTTTGTTCTAGAGCACAGTAACGTTTATATGCTGTTGCTGCTAATTTCCAATCTTCTATTTGTAATGCTGCAAATCCTAGTCTTATCCAAACACTTTCTTGAATATTATTTAATTCAACTGATAATTTTAAATGTGGTATAGCTTCCTTGTACTTAAAAATAAAATAATACATGTATTTGATTAAATTGTTATAAAAGAGTAATAATTTAAAAAATTGTATTTATGTATTTACATTTTGTTTTTCAAAGTAAAAAAATCCCCAATGTCTTTGAGCTCTACTGCTTTTTTGATTGGACAAATTCCATGCTGTTTCATAATAACTAGGATCCTGAGTTGCATCACCTAATAAACACCATAATTGAACTGATGGGTTTTTAGATATTTCTTGACGAATTATTTCTGCTGCCTAATATAATTAATAGCATATAAATTTATTTATTTTACGTATATTAAGAAAAGATGATATAAATCAACAAATATACTTTTTGTTTCAAATCCAATATATTGTAACAAACAATAACGTCTGTCCAAAGTTCCAGCTTTAATAAGACATCTAAAGCTCCCTTTACTAATCCAAGACTTAACATTAATCGTGCCCACATTTGCTCTAAAACCCAAACAGGCTTGAGTCCACTAGCAAAAAATAAGTCCATTCTATTTGCAACAGGAACTTTTGTGTTTTTTAATTCATGTATTAAATATTCAATTTGCATCATTGATCGTTCAACAGTTCGTTTATTCCCAGATTCCAAAGAACATCGATGATAAAAAGATGACATTTTCAAAGACCAATTTTTTGTATTATTTACCACAACCTGTTAAAAAATTATTTTTAATGATAACATTAATAATAATCTCTTTAAAAAAATCTAAACAATACTTACATTTAAATAGGGTGTAATTTCTTCATCTGTTAATTTGTCTTTTGGCTGTGATAATTGCAACTGAATACTATTAGAAATAAAATTTATAATAAAATATGACCTTTCTTTGTGAATGTAAAAAAATAAAAGTATAAAATATATTCTTACTATTTTCCTAATACAATAGCCTCTTCTACTGCACCTAACTGTGTATTTTCCATATCTATTGAAAATTGAATATGTTCTAATTTAATATCATCGTTTAAATTCAAAGATTTTGGTAAATTTGTACAACATCTAGAAAAAAATGCTTCTTTTCCTAAATTTATTCTTAATAATAGTTGTGCCTTGTCTTCTTCTTGATATTTTGTACGTTTACCTAATGCACCTTCAAGATTTAAGTTCAATTTTGCTCTTTCTTGAGCTAGTTTAACATATTTTTCTGAATTTTGTATTCTTCTATAATAAAAATAAAATTGTGCAACTTCGATATAAAATAATGTTTCACAATAAACATTTTCTTTTAATAATTGTAAAGCACTGATTTTTTCAATTAAATGTTCTGCTTCGTCAAATATTATACCAGAATTTTCATTTAGAATAAGTTGATGCAAAAAATTTACTCTAAATAACCACCATGTACAACTGTTATAAGTATTTTGTAAAATTTCATTAGAAAATATTATCTTAGAAAAGTAAAGAAGTTCTAACATGTTAACATTTGTGTTACATTCATCATATAAAGATAAATCTTTAAATACATCCTTTTGTTCATTTTTTTGCCACTCAGCCTTTTCTGTAACTTGTGGACCTGTCCAATTTAACTGAATAAAATATAATAAAGAAGCTATGCCTGTGCATAGCCAAGAATCATATACATCTGTCTTTTTTATACTGTTATGTATTGACTTGAAAACATCATTGCTATTATTTAATTCTTCAATTAAATTTGAAGATAATTTATTATTTATCACATCTTCGTATTTTCCGTTTAATATATCTTTTACACAAGCAGGTAAATCATAAACTGAAACAAGTAAAATTGAATATAAAGCAAAATTTAATTATATTAATATAACAAAATATAACCTAATACAATCTGTTGACATGATGTATGTTCAGAAATTGATTATTTACCTTCATTTTCAACTGAATTGATTAATAATAAAATTTCAATTTCTTCATTTATTATTTTTTTTACATCTGAATCCATCGTTACAATATACCATTTAACACACCTACAAATTCACAGTCAGTAGTCAATAATTGTACTGATGACACAACATGCGTATATGAAAGATGGTATAATCAATAAAGACATTTTTTTAATAATATAAATTCTTATATATCTATTATAATATAAAGCAATTGCATATAAATATAATGTATCGTGTCTAACTAATCTTTCGTGAATTCTGTTTATTTAAGGAAAACTGTCAAATTTAAATGGCTTATTATATATTGTACATAAAAAGTCATAATAAATAATGATGGAAAATATAAACAATAACGAATAAATAAAAAGGAAATATATATATATTACACACACGCATACACGCGCGTGCGCGTATAATTATTTTTGCATATGATTCATAAATGGGTTAGGTTACATTCATGATAGATAAGTTAATAAATTTTTTATTTTTTATTAATCATTTTTTAACAGTGTACATTTAAAATTTGTATATTTATGAAAAAATTTCTTAATTTCAAGTTCAATATGGTTATATAAAACATTTATATTTGTTATACTTTTTATTTTAATTTAAAACAAGTATTTCCGAAATATTTTAGGTATTTCATTTAAATCATAAACAATAAAACAAATTTTGAGATAAGTATCTTATTAACTTTATAATAATTGCGCAAACTAAATTTTTATTATCACTATCGGAACTACACTATCGCATATATAAGTAACTTGAATACAATTATTCTTTACAGTTGATTAAGTACATGATACATACTTTTGCTTATATGATTTATAATAATTATTACATATCATATGTTAAAGGAAATCTTTAGAATTACAGATTCTCAGTCATTTTCATGTGATTATATAATATAACAATAGATATAATACAATCAACAAGCTGATATATTAAATATATATGCTTGTAATACTTAACAATATTTTTTGACCCACACAATGGAAAAGGTAATTTTATTTCCACTGTAATTAATTTTTTAATACTGAAAGCATTTAAAAAAGACATTAAATATAATATATGTTTAATCAGGTAAATCTTTCACTTTTGAATAAATATCTATCATAACATTAAATAAATTAGTATGAAAATTGAATAAATGAATAAAATCACGTAATATGTATGAACATTAAATATATACTTCAAGTATGAAAGATTATTGCAGCACGTTTGTAGGCTTATGTATTTATATATTTACCATTCATTTAAATCATTCCGAAATGACTTGAAAGGAATAATATAACAACGAGCATAAACATTGCTTATTTTATACAAAGTGATGAAATCTTTTAAAAATTTAAGTCGTTCTCGTTGTTATTGTCATTAGATTCTCTTTTTGCAGCTATCAAATTTTCCCATTGCGCGATGAGAGTGCTTCGGCGTCGTGGATTAGGCTGTACAATTAAATAAATATTACTTAACTTCCATTGATTAAAAATATAAATATATACACATATAACTAACAATTCAATTTAATATTTAGTAAACATAAATAATTAGTCATTGGTCAAGAGATAGATCAAATAAGTCATGCTATAAATAACTTAATTAACGACTAATGATGTAACATATTTTATAAAATACCTTGTGCTTTCCTTTAGTTTCTTTTTCTATTTCATCTTCATTCAAAGTATTTGTCGAAGTACCGCTTCTTAACGAGCTTGCACCATCATAAATATCGGAATCGTTGTCGTTCCCAATATCCAAAAGATTTGGTTGTGACTTCGCCAACATTTGTGACCGCATTAATCTAAAAATATGTATCTTCGTTACTTTGTGAAATGCAAAAAATATGAATTATGTCTATCATTACAATAGTTTTACCTCAACGATTACCTCAATCCGATAGTAATGCATGATTGAAAATAATATTAAATTTATAAATCACATTATCACATTATCACAAAATAATACGAAAATAATCACGATTCTTTTGAAATTTAAATTTAATAAATGCTGTTATTAACAAATATTGTTATTATTAATAACATACAATAAATTAAGATTAATAATATTGCTATTAAAAGGGCACATATTTATTGTTATGAAATAAAAAAAAGAGGCAATATTGGAAAGAAGTACGTTACCTATAAATCACATTATCACAAAATAATACGAAAATAATCACGATTCTTTTGAAATTTAAATTTAATAAATGCTGTTATTAACAAATATCGTTATTATTAATAACATACAATAAATTATGATTTATAATATTTCTATTAAAAGGGCACATATTTATTGTTATGAAATAAAAAAAAAGGCAATATTGGAAAGAAGTACGTTACCTAAGTTCATTTTCTCGTTCTTTCATTTCTTGTAATTCCTTTTGAATTTTTTCTTCCACAGGAACGTATCCCTTTCTGACCATAGGCTTCTTGGGTTCATCGTCTGGTTCGAATTGGATTTCCAAACTCCTATTGAAAGCTTTGATACTTAACGGATTAAGCGTGATACTGGGTGTCGTGGGTTGTGCCAATGTGTCGTTAGTGGCAGATTTTGGTTTATAAATCTTTCCTCGGGTTGCTAGAAACCTATGCATCAGCCCTTTCTGACTAGGTGTTGTTGCGAAACGCAGCGGTGTTGGAGTAGTGCGACTGGATATCACTCCATTCGTCATCTTTGGCGTTAAGGATGGCGTAGATGATGTTAAGTTAACCGCTTCCAGGATTTGCGGTGTAGATGTCGTTCTTTTCAACTTTCCCGAGGCTAAAGCTTGCGGCATGCGGCGCACCTGAGATATAAAGTTGTTTTCATTATTACATTCCTCTTTAATTATTTATCAATGAAGTCAAGATAACGATATTTCATGTATAACCGAGCGATCATTTGAGAAAAATAGGTGTATTCGAAACGAGTTTAAAACGGTTTAAAAAAAGAAGTAATACTGTGAAAAATAAAGAAATTGAAATGACCTTTGTAACGTATATTATATACTATTTGTAAATGCAAATAGTAATTATACGAGAGCTGTATTTTTAATTACTATTATCTGCTACTCAGATAAGCTGTGTCACAAATGAAAAGGCAATTTCATGGAAAACGGCATTATATTTAGTTTAACATATCGACAGATAAGATATTTTCATCGAAATCTTGGCCGTCTTACGAAAACAGAATGCAACCGACTGTTTGCGAAATAAATGTGCACACTCTTGCGTCCTGTAGCAATTGCTTCACACGTCTGGCGGTAATTAATTAACGATATAAAGATTATTAATTCAACGATAACGCGTGATTACCAATGCCTAAAGCGTGCCACGAATTTGGCAAACAGAAGCTTATTTCGTTCTGCTTAAATTATATTTACCAATTTATCCGTAAAATATTTTACATATAAAAGTGCTTTAAAAACTCGTTTACTTGAGATACTTAACATGTGTAATATATAATAAAAGTAGAATTCATTCGATCCATTCGATAATAAACCTTTCTTACTAATTTTAACGTGATCAATTTTTTTCTTAAATTGAAGATTTAACTGAAGATCAATGAAGAAAAGATTAGACACGTTCCGTATTGTATAACTCGCGAAACGTGAAGTTTGTACTGTAAGAATAAGCACATTTTTTTCATTTGTTTAACGATATTGTTTAAATTTCATAGTTTTATTTTCAAATTCTACCGAAATGTATAAATTTTCTCATAATGCGAAAGGTGTGAAAGGAGAATTTTTTTTGCAACAGAGTACCATTTCGATTTTTGCGGTACCAGATCTAATTTTTCATTGATTTATTCTTATCATGTCCTTAACAAGATTGAAACGTACACGCGTCGTGAATCATTAAATCAGTAACTACGTGTATAATCGTCCTCGTCTCTCACGGGCATCACAGTCGTTCGATGCATTTCGTCCCTATAAGGACTACGTCAGGCACTTACTCTTTCTTTCTTTCGTTCAACGACCTTGAGCTTGGTCGACACGAATGTATATATGTACACGTAACCTGCAGGTATATACGTTGAGTTTTAAGCGTACCTTGGAATCCACCGTCTCGTGGGACGTGGTTTTAATGCTACCCACGTTTCTGAGCTCGTGCTCCCTCTCTGTGACCTCTTCGATCTCCTTCTGTATTCTATCCGTCGCCTTCTTCAACTGCTCCAACCTATGCTCTGCCTGCAACAAAATGGAATCATATCAACGGCGAATTTTATAATTCATGAATGAAAATCAAATTTAAAAAAGAATCTGCAAAACTCGCAAAAAAAACGAGACACGCTCCTATTTATTTCTCTTATTTTTTCACTTAACGCAATTTCATTCGACTATTTTTGTTTCTAGCTTTGCGCGAACGAGTTGTAGAATTCGCAGTATTCTTCTTAATTCAACCGAGAACTTGGTTTCAATTCTATCGTACGACAGTCGCGGATTACATTCATGCAGTCTCGCGTGGTTATAGAAGCCGGTGTTTCAGATTGTTGAATTAACTATGGTGCAACCTGGCCCTTGACTCTAATTTCAACACGAACCTTGCGACCACTATTAAACATTGGTCTCCTTCGCGGTCTACGAACCTTCTTATTGCGCGGGAACCTTCATCGATCCTTCTTCGCGCAAAAGAAGAGTGGAAAAAAGAAAGGAAGGAAAAAAAGAATACAAACCACAAGACGAATCAAATTCCAGGCTATCCTGCGTCGATCGTCCCGCTAACGGGAAGCGAATTCCAGAAAACTAGCTGAACACGACTGCCATACGATTAACCCGTTCTGCTTCTCTCGTCTCGGCGATACGATCCATCAAAACCTTTATAGCATGCTCTTAGGAAAGCTAATTAGGTTTCTATACGAGAACGAACGTGCACCATTAACGTGGCTTGTTTGTACAAGCTGTGTCGAGTGGTATGGATCGATCTTTTTCTTTTACGAACACGGTTTGATAAATTGTTTTTCTTTCCGCGTTATTTCCGATTTCGCAACTCTGCAGATGCACGCATGCATGTATATACTCGAGAAACGTTTTATACAATCTTTGAAAGAAGGAAACAAATGATCTTATTCAGCGTTTTTTTATCTACGCTCGTTTAAAAAAGAGAAACAGGGAGAAATCACACTTGCGTCGTTTGTTGACCGTTTCGTTGCGTACGGCACTGCATTGTCCACAGTTTTCCTCGATATTATTTAACTTGTTATAAAACGAGAATCGTTCGTGATTACTGACATTTGCCGATGATAATATGAAACAAAGCGAAGCGTTTCATTTATAAATTTACCATAACTCATCACCGAGGAATTCGATATGTTATCTGACGGTTTCGACCAAATTTTATCAGCGGATATCGCGATCGATGACTACTCTTTGACTTTATACTGCGTCACCGCGGTATAAAATAAAGCGTCAATTTGTTAGCAATTGTAACTAGGCATCGATTTAATTGAAAACGTCGGAATACCTTAAATGGGAATCCATAGATCGAAGCCAAGGTCGATTTTGTTGTTGATCGACAGATTGTTCGATGACAACGCGAAACGGATGTCACTTAGATGACTGGTTTTCTGTGACTCAGGCGTCGTCGATGAAACGACGATAGCAATATCCTCGTATCTAAAGATTCCAAATTCGATAACGAAACTTTAAATTCGTTTCATAGTGCCGATTTTTGTTTATAACGTATCCGAGCGATCGTAAATTATCTACGTATTCGATCCTTTATATTAATCGTTTCGAAAAAATATCGAAGTGTTTTAAAAATTCGGTAAAAATAATATAACTCAACTCTCGCTGGTAGAAACAATTTTTGGTCATTTAACAACTTATCGTTCATGCAACCGATTGTTCCTGCTATCATCTATCGCATTAATAAAAAATATCGGTGTTTACGTAATGATCAATCGGACAGTGGACAAAGGTTGTGCCAGAAATTTCGATAATCTTTCCCCTTGATCATTTGAATAGTTCCCACGCATGGAAATACAATCCACTGACTGTAGGATCGCGAGGAAAACAGACACGTCTAGAATTAGAAACGAAAAGAACCGTTTCAGTGGCTGTAACGTACGATTTCACAGTTTGATCGCAGCCTCCGGACAATAGAACTCGATCAATCAGTCACTGGATCGTCTCGATCGCGGAACTCGTTGAAAATTTGCTCGTATGAATTACACGCAGGTATTCCTACGTTGCCGGTGTGTCCAAGAGGAAGGATAGAGGCCCGGCTTTCGTGACTCGCAGAAGGAAGCAAGTTCGCTCAGGTGTTTCGCCCGCACTTCCGCGTAGGAACCGAATATAACTGAAACAAGTTCTTGAAGGGTTTCCAGGTGAGCAGCTGTAGTTGGCCGGCCGTCAGGAATGCTGCTCATTGAAAACTGAACGGCGGCTAGTACGGCTGCTTAACTGTAACCCGTGCCTGTTTCCTTTCTAAAAAAAATGGGCCACCGATCATCTTCCTGCCTCTCTTTCCTCCTCGCAACGTAACCCCCCGTCGTCGTTTTCATCCGTATCGATGGCCGACTTAAAATTCCTGTCCGCTGATGCACGCTCGATTTCGTCGAAGGATAACAAATTTCGAGGTCACCAGGATCAGGGATACTCGTGATAAATAGTCAACGTACACGGGATCTATTTGCTCGTTGGTGAAAATCAATGTTGACTAATTTCATGCCTGATTAGATACCAGTATACACGGTCGGTAAAATTATCGCGGACGTTTTCGGTTAAGCTCTTGATTTACCGATGAAAAACCGCGAGAAACTTAATTTATGAGGCTCTCATAGATTGTAGATTAATAAGCCTGCCGTTTTAAAATCGTTATCGTAGACACTGGAGATTCTTAAAAATGAAGAGATTTTTGAAAATGTAACTGATACATCGTATAGTAAAGATACAAAGTTACATCATCGATAGATCTCGTTTCTCGGACGGTATTATCATTGGGATCGCTGAAAGCGCCAACAGCTGTTTCAATTTCTCATATGTATACCTGACGTTGAAACATCTGTCGAGCCGCTTTAGAAATGAGACTATGTTACGGCCAACGACGACCCACATACCTTATATGTAATTAAATTAAACGGCATTAATACAATTGCGATAATTACGCCCTGCAAAAATTAATAAACAATCAAAGCGTGACCAATTTACGGAAACGCCATGGAATACTCTTGTCTCGTGTTCGATTGCGGGCTACATGATTCGTCGTGTGTAAAAAATCGCTCGAGCACATATATGCACATTGAAAGATGCACGATACCGGTTCCTTGGTTAACGCGTGCAAGTGTAACCACGAGTTGCCAACTACTCTCGTCAGTTTGCATTTGGATTACTTTTGTCTACATCCTCGACGCTAATGTTAATCGCCGTTTTCGTCTGAAAACCTTGTCCGTGATATCAGATGCATCTTAGAAACATTTGAAATATCTGGAATATTCTGAAATATTTAACAAAATTTTTCACATTTTTCACAAGCGTCCTGATTTTTATCTTCATTCTCATAATTATTATTCATAGTACGGTTTGCTACNCGATTTTTATCTTCATTCTCATAATTATTATTCATAGTAGGGTTTACTACGGTTACGTATAATTTTAAGAATACTTTTTATAAAACCAAAAGTAGCGATAGAGATTAATGTGGATTTTATTTCAATAATAATGTAAAACAACATTTATAATTAGTATCTTTTGACATTATTTTACACAACTTCATCCGTGGCATTAACTCCACTATTACATTTAGTATGTATATTTATCTACAACAAACGAAAAAAAGGGGTAAAAACTGAATGTAAATATTATATAAAAGGATAGTTTTAGGCTCATTTTTTCATCGTATCTGTTTCTTAAGCAGCTTACTAAACTAAACTAAACGAACCTGAATAACGGTTTTAAATTTAATTACATTTATGAAATATTTCTCTGAATTAGAGACATTGAATATTACCATAAAAATATATTGTTCTACATTAAGCAATTCGAATCAAGAAAATTAAGTTCTCTGTGAGAGAGTGTCAATCGAGTACACGCGCTCGAAAATCGCGTACGAGCTGATTTGAATAGTTGTCCAACCAGTCTTTCGAGAGCAACACGTTGACACATGCGAATTCGCATATTTTTCATTTAGATAAACCGCTTTCAAACAACGTGGAGCGATTCTTTTTAAATTAGTCAAATACTAGACATTAGATGTCATGATATCTTTTGCATGATATTTTCTTGAACAATTAGTTCATTGACTCGTTTGAAATTACGACACCATGCAAATGTTAATATGACACGTTACGTCAATGTTTATGAGAGAGGTTGGAAATCTCATCAACGTTCCCCCTTTCAGTTGTCGCTTAAAAGTACCGCTGTGTTGATCAATTCGAACGGTAACTTCTATTAGATAGAAATATTATATTAATACAGTACCATCTGTCTGTCAGATGTTATATACATCGAAAGAAAAATGAAAAAAAGAAAGGAATAAAAAGTCAATTTTACATCATTATAGATTACACAAATACCGCAATACATTCGGTAACAATGGTAGGACAAAATATTCCTTTTTTCACGTTTGATTTCATCTCATTTGTATACGCGTGAATTAAACTTACCTCCATTTTCATCGTTGCTACTGACAGAAATTGGCAGTGAAGACCAGACAGCAAATCTTTTGTTAAACACGTTTTCTATTTGTCGATCTTGGGGCACGATTTCGATCTGTTTATCTGATCGTAAACGCAGGTGGTTAACGTTCCTATCTATTATCATGCCGCGCAGTTACGTCACATTGTTGAATCTCTTTTTTTTTTTTTTTGTTTTCACTGTGTATCTCACACTGAATCTATAAAATATTAGATTTCCACGAATCCGTGAATTTGATTCTTAGAAAATTCAAACCGATCTCGTTCGGCGACGATCGTTCTTAAGAATTGATCCGACTTCAACTATGACTACGCTCGACGGCATCAAGCCGAATCCTCTTCGATCCGTGGTGTGGAACGTAACTCGAAGGCTTCGTCGTGGCTCGATGGATTCCCACAAGATGATTTCGAATGAGCACCAGAGAGAATCTCGCGTGATCTACGAGATGCGAGAGCGTGAATTGCATCTACTACAGCAACTCGACTCTGAAATATAGCTAACCAGATTGGCCAGGAGAAACCACGACAAGAAACCGTGTGTTATTGCGAGATGCAACGACAGTAACTACTGAATTTCAGTTTCGAAATTAACTTCTAAAGTACGATCATTCTTCTCCTTAACCCGATTATTCCTGTAATTTTCGAGACCGTAAGCTTACAATTGAAACACGGCTGAAATCCGCTCGTCGACTGCCATTTTACCTGCGTGACCTTGTTTCCCGACCCGTTCTCCGAACAAAAGCAACAGAGCCGAACCATGTTACATCCGATTGAAATCCTCTTTTGTTTCAACTTAACGTGTGGGTAATTACTTTTTTGGAATTTTTATCGTTATTCAAAAAATTGTACTATTTTTATTTTCTTTCCCGGTCTTTAGTCGTTAGAAACAATCAGAGGTTTATAACGATACGTTTATTTTTAAATCGTACATTCTTTAAAAATAGGATAATGTGAATGATCGCGATTAATGATTATATCTCTAACAATTTATTTCTCAATTTTTTATTTCTTTATCATTAATTAAAATCGATATACATTTAGTATAAAGATTTTAATCTTATTTAAATAAAAATTACATATAAATTAATGTTACATTTGTTTAAAATTATTGTTAACCTTTTTTTAACATTGAAATACATTAAAGTATGTATAAGTATATAAGCTTAAACATTGCACGAAATTCGAATCATTCATTTTTATTTACTATATTGCAAATTAAATATATATTTATCGGTCTGTTTAAAAGTACACAAATTGTTTTTTAAATTCAATTTTACCGCAAAATTAAATATATGCTACACACACGCGCCATCTACATCCTTTGTCTTTACATTTTTAAAGTCATAATATATTACATAAAATCTTTTCACAAGATTCAAAATTAAGTGAATTAATAAAATTAATATGATAATGTAAAAAATTAATAAAATCAAATTAAATTTGAGATATTATTATGGAATTTTATTTTGTATTTATTATTTTTATCTTTTGTAAACGTGTCTTAACAATTAGAAATTCAACGGAAACGTTATTGCTATTGGATATTTTTCTTTTAAAATAATTTATTTTGTAATAATTAACCAATGAAATAATATTTTGAATTCTTGTAAATTCATTACAATCAATAAAAAGTATAACCTTTATCTTTTACATTTGATAAGTATAGAATATGAAAACAATCATATGTGTGTGTGAGTTAAGTATTCTCTACGCTGCTTGATCGATATGTGTATAAAAATTACATACTTCAAATAATTATTGAACGAACAAGTTTATTGTTGTATTGTAATTTTAATTATATGTCGATTTTTATAAATATATTTTTTTAACTATATGATTAATAAGTATTCGTAAATATTTTATTTTTCCATTGTATATTTACATAAAAATCTAGCTGCAATTGACTATGCTAAAAAAGAATCTAACAACACAATACAAATGAGTACGGGACAATTTTCACCAGTTAACAGTAAGCATTTCAATTTTTCTTACATATTAATTTCATAGCAATATATATTTCATACAAACAAATATAGTACATATAAAAGATAGACATATTTTATTAAATTTTTATTATAGAACTTTCATATGGAAAGTCAACACAAGGAAAAAATTTAACTGGTACTGCTCGACATATACGAGATTTAATTGCAGATATTCATAAAAATATACAAACATGGAATGTGTTTCACTTAGAAGGTGTAGTATTGCTGAAAAATATAACTCAAGTAAAACAAGATAAATCTTATTCTAAAATTTTGCAAGAACACTGTGATAAATTAGAAATTATCTGTGATGCATTGGTAATGTCTCTTTCATATAATTATATTTTACCTAATATTCTTATTACAATAAAGATATTTTACATATTATATCATAATTGACATTCTTTTAGGATGACATTGTAAAAAATCTTGCACAAATTACACATCATATAAAAATAACAACATCTTTAGAAACTAATACGGAAAAGTTATTTGTGACATGGACCAGTTTAAAATTTGGTAAAAAACATAGTTATATTTTACTTATAAAATGTAATATAGTTTTATAAGTAATCCCTTTTTAAAAGTATTATGATTAATTTTAGGGCAAGTTGCAGAGTCAATATATATTGCGTATTTTCATGAGGCAAAAATAAAACGTAATATTTTGAAAAATGTAGCACATCATTATACAGAATCTTGGAAAATGTTATTCCTTGCTAGTTGGGTTCACCAGCCATTATTACCAGAGAATCTAATAATATGTTTGGAATCAATGTTAATAGAGAGTGGGCATAGGTAGTTAGTTATTATTTTTATAAATTTTGGTAAGTATTTTTCTATTTCAAAAACGATTCAGTGTTTACAATAATTATTTTTTTGTATTATATGATAAGTTACAATTATTGAAATAAAACAAAGATTAACAGAATGATCATTTATTTGTGGCTTTTCAAATACCATTTGTATAATTTCACAAAACAAAAAATATGGAATTGAAATATATCATCTGATTCTAAAGTGCATTATGATGTTCTGTTTACAATTGGTACCTGAGATCACAAAGGATTAATATGAATATAAACAAGTATAAACATATTATATATTTGCTTGAAAATGCAGATTTTAGAAAATGTATCTCACAGATACAAGGAACCAAACCTGCAAAATGAATGCATTTTATGATTAGTTATATTTATTCTAATGTTACTAGTGCCATTAACGTTTTAATTATATCAATAACTTCTTATATATGTATAATACATATTTACAGATAAATACAAAATTAATAATTTCCACTGTACATAAATGCTATAACAATGTGGATGGAATTACTTTTTTGTTTTCTGGTGTCTCAAACATTTTCAATGATTTAGTATTTCATACAAAAGTTGTGAACCATTCAGTTTAATTTATTAATCATCATTTATAATCTCTGAGGTCATTACATTTTCATATTTTCAATACTTTTCTTTTATAATTATTATGAAATTATTGATATAATATAAATATGACTTTTATTCCATTCATCAATTTATCAATGGGTATTACCCTGTTAAATATTTAATAATAAATGTAAGAAGTTAAAATTGAATCATAAAATAATTTGTGCATAATCATTTTTGTAACATTGTAACTAAAAAAAATTATTATAATGTATTTCTAGTTAACTATATGTCTAATAATTAAGAAAAATTATATTTACATAGAATTTTTGTTTTACACTATTTAATACGTAATTTTGTGGTCTTAATTTTTTATTTTTTAGTTTATCATGAATTTTCTTTCAAGAAACTAAACTTAGACTCAAAGTATTAGTTGCACTATGTGTATGATTATAAAGACCGTTTACTAAAAATAAAAAATATCTATGTGTTGTAGTAAAAATTTGTCAAAGGCAATGCATCAAAGTAAAGCTTCTTTATATAACATCAATACATTTTTTGACACTGCCAGTACATCATGACACTGCCTTTTTTTTTATATGAAATGTACATTATACACAATAAATATAACAGAAACAGTCTTATTTACATACACATATCAGAATAAAGACATTATATTACTTTACTATTGGTACTCTTCATTCAAATATGGAAGTTATAATATATTGATCATGATACTGTCAGAAATTCTATAAAAAAATATCTACACCACTGTGTAATTATACATATACAATTCCAATTGTATAAGTTCGATATTATTATACACTATACATATCATTTCAATTTTTTTAGGAACATTTTGCATGCAATTATCCAAGAATCAACTTCTAGTATTTCTATTAAATTCTTCGCTCAATGCTTCAAAATCAAGATCTGTATCTAAATTTGAATTATTTGATATCAAATTGTTTTCTAAAATGTTATCTGGCATGATATTTTTTAATCGTTCAGATACTAGTTCATCAACTAAATTTGATTGATCTACTAGATGCAATTGTTCTACTAATTTTTCATCAATTAGTAAGTTTTTATCTATTACTCCACTTGTATTTAAAATGTCTAAATGTGCTATGTGATCATATTGTGTTATTTTTGACATATCTAAATTTTCTGAACTGCCAAATATACTAGTATCACAATTACTAGAAATTATTGGTACTGCATCTTGAAGCATAGGTAGATTATCTGAAATTTTGCAACCAGAAGTAGCAGGCATTATTTTGCAAGAACCTGTATCTAATGATGCAGATTGAGTTTTAACACAATTTATATCTGACGAAGTCATAGGAATTATTTTAGAAACCAATTTTTGGAATCCTTTAACAAAACTCTGAGATCCATTTTCCATGCCGTTCAAACCATTTTGCATTTTATCAAAATTTGGAGTGTCTTGCTTTGCATAAGTTTCCATAGAACCATTTTCTAATTTAACAAAACCTTGTTCTGTTGGTTCTAATTTTATAAAAGCCTGTTCTATATGCTCTATCTTAGATTGCTCATAATTATCTTCAATCTTACAAAAATTTGATGATCCTAAGCTGTTTCCTAGTTTTGTAAAATTCTCTTTATGAGACTCTGTTTTTTGATAATTCGAAACTTTAGGTGAAGTAATATCCACCTTTTGAAATCCAGGATTATCTGAAATTTGATTTTGAATCTCTGGATTTGAAATTAAAAGTTTAGATACATTGTTAGATTTATTATTCTCTGCATTATTCACAGGACTAGGATTTCTTCGCATTAACGTTAAAGCTGATAGCACCTCTGGACAAGTAGGATTTGTTACAGAGTCACTTCTTCTGTCACTTAAAAAGTCTGAAACGCTGAGATCTGAACTTTCAGAAAAACCACTAGACATTCGCTCTTCCATATTGTCCTTAGCATCTTCAGAATTATCTGTTTTCTGAAGTTTAAGAGGTGGTTCTCCATTCTCATAAGTAGTACAAATAGAAGTATCAACCTTTTTCAGAGCTTCATTGTTAATTTTATATAAACCTGGATTAAGACCTAAAGCATCACAAAGTGATTCTTCATTAATATCAATTAAATCTTTGTTTGATTCTTCATCGCTATTTGTAATTGTTAATATTGTTCCAGCTTTTTCTCGTATTTTATCCATTAATTGTTTTAATTCGTCCAAAAATATTCTTACGTTACTTTCAGACTTTAGTACTAATAAATCAAACAATGATTGTGCGTTAAGTACCGGTTTTGCAGCTATTTTTATTATTTCGGGATCTTCACATACGGAAATAGCTTCCTGTAATTTTATTTGACGTCTTTCTGATTTAGCTTCTGGTGTAACATAAGCCCAAGGACCTCGTTTCTTTCCTTTACGTTTTAAAGGATCTTGTCCCCCATTTTGTTTTAATTCAGGTTCAGGTGTTGGTGGAGGTAGTTGCTCAGGACTTCCATGATCAGGATGCATTTCAAAATGCCTTGCCATGCGAGTACGTCCTAAATATATTTTATTACATGTAGGACACCTAAAATGATCTGATATTTTTCTTTTTGGTACTTCCAGGCCTGTTAATAATTCTTTAGGTGATTCTTCTTCTTCAAGTTTATCATTATTAGTATTATAATCACTATAGCCACCATCTGAATCATCTAAATCAGGTTGCAAAAAGTCTAAATGATGTAAATGTTTATAATCCCGTACCATATGTCTAGGAGGTCGAGAAAGTCTTCCAGATCTTGTTCTGGCTACAACCTTTTTTCTTTCATCCTAAACAAAATATTAGTATAATAACATTATAAAATAACTTCAATATGTAAAAAAATATATCTAAATATTACCTTTAATTCTTCCTGTTCTTCATCAGGGATTGGAGGCAATTTAGGTGGGAGCAAAGAAGGTCTGATAGCATTTTTTTTTGGTCTACCTCTTTTTCCACCTCGATTTTTTAGCAAGTTTCCTGGATTTCTAATTTGTAAATCTAATTCTTCAGGAAATACAACTCTAAACATATATATATACAAATTGTTTATATATAAAATTTCAGAATACATAATAAATGTATGTACTAACCTATATACTACTCTTTCATTTGATGTAGTTGCTTCCTGACTGCGCTGTTGCAAAACATGTGCAATTTGTTTCAATTGTGTTGGTGTTAGACGTTGCATACTAGAATAAATATAATTATTGTAAAATAAAAAAATTTGTTGAATATATTATTATTTCTATACTATTCATATACCTATGAAACGTTTGACCTTGCTGAACTATTTGTATTGGATTTTCACTAGAACCTAATGGTTTAGATGCATCTGTAGATTCATTTACTATTGTTGTGGCTTTAATAGGCGTTCCTTTACTTTTTTTATTCACTTTAAGATTTGTGCCATTTACTACAAGATTAAGTTTTTGTCTGATAGTTTCACCCTGAACTGATTTAGCAGATTCAAATGTACTGCTCTGTTGTGACTTTTGTGAAGTATTTTGTGAGTTACTTGAAACGTTAGCAACATTTTGAGTTGCAATAGTTACATTTTGTTTAGTTGTATTATTAAATGCAATTTTTGCTTGAGGTTTTAAAATAGATATAGGTGTTGAAGAAATTTGAGTTGGTTTTAAAATAGATGTAGAATTTGTTGTTGTTGTTTTTAAATCTTGTGTTTTAACAATCGATGCAGTTCGAAGAACAACTGGTGTATCAGAATTAGCTGTAGTTTTTGGTGTTCCAATTGTACCTGTAGTCTTTTTGCCAATTGTGGTTCTAGTTTTAAGTAACTGAGGAGGGATTTGTACTGACTTCAAAAATTGTGCAGGAATAGCTGTAGCCACATTAGTATTATTAAGAATCTGATTAGTCTTTGGAAGCACATTTGATGCACTTTTTAACACTGGAGTTAAAAACTGTTGCATATTTCCCCTTTGGAGAGGTTGTGATGTTTTTACAATTGGAGATAAACGTATTTGTGAAGTAACAAGATTTTGTGTTGCTCCAGATGTCGTATTTACTATCGTATTTGAAATATGTGGTGTACCAACCGATTGACCCTGTATTTCACAAGTACCAGTTAAAAGCTGAGAATGATTTAACAATTGTGCAGATATACCACTGGTATTTAATAGCTGAGCTGTTATAGGTGTGGCTTTAATTATTTGTGGTGATAAATTATTTAAAATTGTAGCCTTTGAAAGTAATACAGAATTAGGGTTTGAATTAGTATTAAGTGAATGTACAGCATTAATAGAATTAACAGTTGTATTAGTGAGCTTATTAGTACTTTGAAGTAATCTAATATTTTTAGCTGGTTTCAAAATTGTTTGTGCAGATTTTATAATAAATTGTGAAGATGGTAAAATCACAGGTAGTTTTTGTAAGATTTGCGCTTGTGTATTAGGTATTGTATTAAGTTGACTTTGTGCAATATTATCTTCGATAGTATATTGCAAATCATTTTCATGAATATTTTTTACATGCGTAACATCTGCTTTTATTGTATGTACTTTAGGTTGTTCCAAAACTATTGTCTGTGTACCTGAACTTTGGTGTATTATATTATTATGATGTTCAATTATTTGTTGAGATTCGTGGCTTTGACTATTTAAGTTTATTTCTTCTAATGATATATCATTCTCAACTATTTGATCTTGAAGTTGTTCTGCTTCAGAAACTTTCTGCATATGCCAATCTTGAAAATCAATACACTCTGTTTTAATCAACCCAGTACTACTGGACTTTTGTACTTCTTCAGGTTGATAATTTAATTGATCGATTGTTATAGATTCTTGAGAAGATAATGAATTTTGGTCCTGTACATTAATATTATCTTTTGTAGAAACATTTTCTGGTATGTTTGAAGTAGTATTATCTTGATCTTGTTGATATATAACCTCTTCATTCGAGTTTACCTCGAAGGTTAATCCTAAGGCAGCTGCTTGTTCCGGAGTTAAGTGAATAGTTTGAGAATCATTGTCATCGTTTTGTAAAAATGCAACAAATTCATTATCTTGATCGTCATCATCAACAACTTGTTGGAACGCTTGTTGAAGCAAATCGGAAGCACCAGTAGAAGATGCATCGTTTGTAAACACAGTAGAATTCGAAATTTCTGCCATATCCTAAATTTTATAGCTTATTAGCTTATAAAATATAATTACACAATAATGACAATCACTTTCATCTTTTTCAATAATATATTACATGAATCTTTTCTTAAAAATCTCTTTATAATTTACGTTTATTTCATTTCGCTGTACACGTTTTTCGCGCAAACAGAAACACATGAAATATATGAAGTTTGCCACAGGTATAGCAAAGAAAATGGCGACAGTATCAGTAAGATATAGTTCCAGAGTTGGTAATTCGCATTTATGTCTATTTTCATTGCACCGTTTATTTAATAGAATATTAAATTGTAGTAATAGTAATATCGTAATAAAATTGTAATATGGTATCGTAGTTACACACAGTATTTTTGCATATGATGAAATTACAAATTTTAGTGTAATATATTCTTACATACGTTGTTATAAAAATATATTTTACACAAAAATGAAATTGTAATAAATTACGAACAAATAATACATCAAAAAATCTATAAATGCGATTTTAATGTGTCATACAAATTTTATTGTACAACTCTTTGTTTCGCAGTCCTAATTGATTGAAAATGAATATTTATTTTCGTGTATCAACTTGGTCATATTTTAGTCCAATCGTCACTTGCATTGATATTATATCAAACTACTGTGTATGATTTATTACGGTTTCGTGAAGTTGTGTATACAGATACATATAATTTGCGTTGATATTAATTGCAATTAATGCACAGTTTTTGAAATTTGTAGTTGTGCGATAATATTGTAAATTTCGTGAATCCAAAGTCTATCCTAACATAAAAGGAATATTAAATAAATAAAATATACAAAGTACGAATATGGTAAGTATCATTAATGATTCAATTTGCTATGATGATAATTTATATTATCTTATTTACAGATAAATTATTCTAAACGAAGTAATGCTATATTTTATGTGTGCGTGCGCCCTCGTGTTTGTGTGTGCACGCGCGCGCACATGTATATAATAATAAAATTCTTGTCTAACAATGAAGTAGTAGTATATTTGTAGCAATTATTCCAATATTTAAATTTATTTTTTTTAACTTACATCATTGAATACAATTTTGCTATTTATTTTACTTTTAAATTTTATTATTAAAATACTTATAAATCACAACAAATTGTAAGATATTAAATAAATAGTAAAAAGAAATGAAGTAAAAAATAAAAACAACAAACTATACCATTTTTCAATTAAGTTTAAATATATATTAATTATTATAATATTTACATTATTAAAAACATTGTT
>NIJG01000597.1:160311-170322 GCA_002201625.1 Euglossa dilemma | reverse complement strand
GGTAAATTTTCCATATCAAATTATATAAACATTTAATAAAATATAGTTTTAAAGAGACATTTCTATAGAGTATTAAATCATGCAGTGGCTAAAAAAATTTGTTTGAATTGGTTTCTATAACAACACTAGCATGTATTGATATAACAATATTTTAATTGTTATTTTAGTTACTTTTAAATTACAAAATTATAATATAATTAAATATTTAATACATTTATAAATAATAAATAACTAGGTCAAATTATATTTGATCGTTTATTTTTGCATAAATTATTGACAACAGTAGCATTGGATGGTTTTCACTAAAGTGGACTAGTTGCCCTGACAGTGAAGTCACAAACTAATTATTTCCTTAAAAATAGCCATACATCCTGCAGATAAGCAGCCAGCCACTGGTACAGTAATTAACCATGCAAATGCAATATTGCGGAATAATTTCCATGAAACTCCCTCACCACCACGTGAAGCCCATCCCACACAAACAACAGATCCTACTTTACAATGAGTTGTTGACACAGGTAAACCAGCCTTACTTGCCAACAAAACTGTTACCGCTGCTCCTACCTATAATTTATGTATAATAACAAATATTTTAAAAATAAATATTAAAACAAATATTGTTTTTTCTATATATTATGAGTTTACATTTATAAAGTATACATACCTCTATAGTAAATCCAGTAGTTGGTGTAATACGTGCTAAATCTTGTCCTAGGGTTTGTATTACTCTACGTCCCCATACCCAAAGACCAGTTGATATTCCTAAACCACCATAAAGCAATATAAGTATTGGAGTTTCTGTTTCTTGTCTAGCTGACCCATCTGCATATACAGCCCAAAGTGCAATAAGTGGACCAATTGCATTGCTAACATCATTACCACCATGAGCAAAACTTCCAAATGCTGCAGTTAATACTTGCAGAAAAGCAAAAAGTTTAGATATTTCTGGTGGTTCTTCATTTTTTCTTTCAATTTCAGTTTGAGCACCCTCAGTATCTGATCCTGCTACCATTAAGAGAGGACTTGCACTGCTATTGCCACGTAATTTTGGCGCTACTTCTTTTGCATTACCATTACTATTACTACTACATGGAGTTTCAGAAATAACAGATAATGCTGTTGTTTCTTTTTTATCACAGGTACCAAACTTAGTTGTTGTTGTTTTTTCGTTGCTACTCAATGTAAGTAATATTCTTTTTCTTTGCCATGGCACAACAAATAAATAAACAATAGTAGCTGAAAATATACCAAAACCTAATGCGGCAAGTAAACTACCCCACCATGGCACTTGATCTAACTTCAGAACTGAAACAGATATAAATAACTGAATTTAAATATGATATATAAATTTATTGAAATACAAATTTAAAATTTATTTACGTTTAGGTCCATCATGTGCAACTGACATAACATTAATAGCAACAGTGAGTCCATATGCTAATGGGAGTATATGAAGACCTTGTTCTAAAGGCTTACTAGACTGAAGTACTGATTTTCTTAGAACCCAAAATATAGCACCTGATACAATTCCACTAAGCACAGGACTTGCAAACCAAGACGCTGCTATATTTGCAAGAGCTATCCATTTGACCTATAAGCATATTTATTATATTATACAGTATTACTCATTTATTTTTAAATTAATGTAATAATTTTACTAACCCCTGCAATACCTTTACAGATAAGTGAGAAACCAACTGTAGCACCAACAATAGAATGTGTTCCAGAAATAGGTAATCGCAATGCTGTTGCCAGTAACAGCCAGATACCAGATCCAGCTAAACTAGATAACGCTCCTATCATTAATTCTTTTTCATGGCCTTCATATAATGTTACATCTAGTATACCTTTTCTCATAGTATCAGAAACCTAAAGTAAATATTAATGTATTTCAAATAACATAACATGAAATAAAATTTATAACGTATAAAAATTTCTAAAATACCTTATAGCCAATAAGTACAGCCCCAGCAATTTCAAAGATGGTTGCCAAAATGCAAGCTTGAAATATTGTAAGTACTCCTGCACCAACACTTGTTCCAAAACTATTTGCAACATCATTTGCTCCGATTCCAAACGCCAAAATAAAGGCTACTAAGAATCCAACCACTACTATCCATACCAAGTTTTCATCATATGGTATGTTCATTTTTATTTATTTAATAACTGTTTCTTTTGAGCTATTGATATATAGATCTTTTTTACTTTTATACATTTGTCAATAGATTATTATATTCAAATGTTTCCTTATCATATTATTTGTAGGTAATACATTATCAAGTAATAAAACATGAATTAAGGAAGAGCTTCCGCTTTTTATCTGTTATGCATTTACATATAAATACTCATAGATCAGAATATATTTCTCCATTTATATTTAAATTCCCATATGTGTATAGATGTGTGTGTATATATATACATACATACACACACACATACATGTATATATATATTAAATATTTTTATTTTACTTCTAAAACAATCAATTTTATAATTTTGTACACATAGTAGAGGTAGTATTTTGGCATAGCACCTGATATATCTAGCATTGTTTTTCTCATACAATAACATATAATTCAAATGCTTGATAGCATTAAATGAGTTATTGTGTAAATTGTCTAAATTTTTTACTTTGTTACAAATATAAAATATTATAATCAATTTTATAAAGATTTATTATCAGCGATTTTCTTTTTTGAAAACATGCTGACTGTTGTTCTTCTGACATCTGTAATTAATCAAAATCCATATATTTGACACAATACACATACACACATACATGTTCTTTAAATTTGCTACATTAGCATATAAAAACTCTTGAAAGCAATACAATTAATTTATTTAATTACCTTTGTACATACATCATAACTGTCTACAAATGAAGTTTAAATAACGGGGTACTTGAATACTCAGAAAGAAATTTAATTACAATGAGACGTTTTATTAATTTTCTCACGCTCGATCCCGAAAGGGTTGTCTTACTATTTCACGTTTCACATAGCAACACTTGGTATCTTGATTAAAATTCACAATCCTAATAAAATTGACTTAAACAACTATTATTCTTCTTCTTCTGCACGTCAAATACAAAATGCAAATTCAACCCGTTGCAAAAGGGGTATGTGTGAAACACAACGAAAATTTGAAGACTACTCACTACTTCTACGAATTGTATAAAAGAAAGAGAAAAGGTAATTGGTATAAGCAAAATTTTTAAGCATATTATATTAAATTTATACAGAAAATTTTTTAAAGTTGTAATTCTTAGTTACCACTCTTTGTATCTTATATGATCTTCCGTGTGGTTTTCACTTTAAAACCTTCTTTCCAAGAATCGTATAGAAGATACGTGTTATATGACAGAAAAACATAAAAAATACTTAAAAATTTACTAAGAAAAAAAAAAAGAAAAAACGAAAATATATTTTTTACTCACGAAACTCAAATTACTTTGTATAAATCTTCGGTAATTGGGGATGCCGCTCAGATCCGCGTGGGGGTGAAATATTGATCCGCCATTTGCCCGCGAAACTCTTATAAGTATAATGTGAAGATTGTTGTTACTACAAATGTAACATATTTTATACATAAATCGATGAACAATTGAGTTTCATTTTATACTTGAATATTTGCAAAGATTTCTCTTTAATGTCGTTGCATCTATTAACAATGTATTACGCAATAACTATGCAGCGGATCTTCGTGGGGGAATGATGAATAAGTCATTGCATAAAGGGTGTTAAATGAGCTACGAATTGATGTGATCATTATGTGATTATTAATAATTACCTCTTTTTACATATATTATTGAACAAAAAGATGAACTGCTTCAATCTTTATCATTTTGTTATTTTAGATATTAATCTCTTGTAATTGCTAATGAATTATACATATAAATATTTTATAATATAAAAAAAAATAGTATAAACTGTATAACTGTAAACATAGTAAGCCAAGATTATTTATTTTATATTTATGTAATAATATAAATACGAGATAATTAAAGAAGTGTAAAATAAGTGATATATACAAAACAATTAATTTAATACATTATATAATAATTTAATATATATGATCCATAAAAAATTATCAATTATATTAAATTATTTCTTGCAACTAAAAGTTAATCATTTTAATTCAAATTTATTAATATTTCTCACATAATAACTAGTATGTTTGAAATAGAATTAAAATGAACAAAGATATTTTATTTAATATATGATTAGCATATGTACAATTCAGTATTTTGAAATTATAATATAAGCTAAATATAATATTCACTAATGTATTATTATATTTTACTCTTTATTCCAGTCAGCTTTTTCTTGATTTTCCCTTTCAACTTCCTGTAGATAGGGCATTAAGTAAAGTACGTCCTATTTAATAACAGAAATTATATGTCATTCAAAATATAAAATAATTATGTAAGAATAAAGATTAAGTTATTTTTGTTAATGGTTTGTGTTAAATTACCTCTTCATATTTAGTCCATTCTTCTTTTGGTAAAATTTTTTTCTGAGCATTTAATTGTATAGCTCTAGTAATTCTAAAATTACGTTCTTCTACCAAATGATGAGGTAATCGCCTTAATGCTTCTTCCACTTCTGGTGTTTCATAGAGAATGTCATCTCGATGTAAACCTAAATTTATGTGAAGACAAGAATTTAGAAAATACATATATATTCTAAATAAATGTATATCCATACGACAAGTATATTAAATCTTTTAAAATAGAATTAGATTTCATATTGAAAAGAGTTCACATTTAAAGAGTATTTATGTAATTCTTATTAATAAATATTTCATACCATACTGATTAAATCCAGCATAATTATATGCCCATCTTTGTAAGCCAGCTATAAAATACATAATGTATACATAGTTACATAAGAATATTACCTACAAATATTTCAATAAATAAAATTAAAATAAAAAATAAAATACAAAATTTACTTACGATATGTTTCTTTTAGATAATTAGCAAACCGCTGCATATTTAATGGTAAATCTTACTTTTAGTGTACTATTATATTTCCGTTTGTAAAAACTACCCTTGACTTAGCAAAGTGTTATTACTATCGTCAATTCGCTATCTTAATTTCTCCCTAGTATGTAATAGTCTAGTGGTTATTTTTAGTGCACTACACAAAGTGTCTTATATTTGTACAATTATATAAATTATTATTATCTTAATTGTAACAAATTATTGTTATAATTTTACAAAGCAATTATAATCATAATTAAATAAATATATAGTTCTAAACAATATAAAGTACCAATTTATTTATTATATCTGNCTGGTTTTGCTGCATAAAAATAAAAGTAACACTATATCGAAATACCCTAGATTTGAATGCAGATGGCACCACAATTTACGAAAAGAACTATTTTCCGGCGCGTAGTGCGTGCTATGGTTAGTATATAAGCACGAAGGGAACTACTTTCAATGCCTCTTCCTCATTAAGAGTAGAGTTGTGTTCACGTGTGGTTGTGTCTCCTTTTTCCACAAAATAGGTCACACAACCCACCTCCATTCGTGAAATAACTCTTCTATAAAAAAAAACCCAAAAAAAATATAAAAATTATAAAAATATAAACAAAAAAATCGTAAAACCGTAGCTGAAAACCGCGAAACGTAAGTAAAGTGTGGAAAAAAATAGTAATCATTGTGTTACGAAGAGCAACGTGGTCGGAACGAGAGGAACCAAAAACCAGAGAATTTTGAAATTTTGAACAGCTGCACGACGAGGGAATACAATTACAATGAATCCGGGAGCTCCGAACTACCCAATGGCCTCACTTTATGTGGGTGACTTGCAAGATGATATCACCGAGGCGATGCTTTTCGAGAAGTTTTCATCGGCTGGGCCTGTACTCTCGATACGCGTCTGTCGTGATTTGATTACCCGACGTTCGCTCGGTTATGCTTATGTTAACTTTCAGCAACCGGCTGATGGTGAGTACATTGATTATTTATTTCAATATTTCTTTAATCCATATTTTAGACTTTTTCAAGGAAATTGTTCTTTGTTACATCATTTATCCATGCTTGACACGTGTTTCGGATCATACGATACCACCATATTGAAACCTACTTCGAATAAAGTAGATAGTAGTAGTTGACGGTTGGTTGAGTCATGCCTTATTTTTTTTTATTATTTTTGTTTTACAGATAACATTGAATATTTTAAAATAAATAATGTCTCTTAAATATAAAAAGATAATAGATTTTAGTATGCAAATGTATTCACTAAGTACCTATACAATCATAATTTAAATAAAAATCAAAACAATAAAATGTATTATAATCCTACTTCTATATTTTAATGTGTTAGTACGTTTGTGTTTTCTATGTACTTCATACATTATTGATTAAGCAGTACATATTTTTTTCATGATGTGTGTTTAGAATTTGTGAAAAATGTAATTGAAAGTATTTTAAAATCTTTTATTCACTTTTTAATTGTTAAGATATATCTTAATTATATATTTATGTACTATAATTAAATATTAAGAGATTTTGTTTTTGTTTATTTTAGCGGAACGTGCTCTTGATACCATGAACTTTGATATGATAAAGGGGCGGCCTATTCGTATCATGTGGTCTCAACGTGATCCTTCTCTTCGGAAATCTGGTGTTGGAAATGTATTTATAAAAAATTTAGATAAAAGCATAGACAATAAAGCAATGTACGATACGTTCTCTGCTTTTGGTAATATACTTAGTTGCAAAGTAGCTCAAGATGAATCTGGTGTTTCTAAAGGTTATGGTTTTGTTCATTTTGAAACTGAAGAAGCAGCAAATAAATCTATTGATAGGGTTAATGGCATGTTGCTAAATGGAAAAAAGGTAATGTTTCATTTTCTATTACTTTTCGTTATTGTAAAATTGATTTTAATTATTATAAAATATTTGATTTTATGATACTTCTATGATTTACAGGTATATGTTGGTAAATTTATACCTCGTAAAGAACGCGAGAAGGAATTGGGAGAAAAAGCTAAGCTTTTTACCAATGTTTATGTAAAGAATTTTGGGGAAGATATGACAGATGACAACCTTAAAGAAATGTTTGAAAAATATGGGACCATCACCAGTCATAAAGTAATGATTAAAGATGACGGGAAATCTCGAGGTTTCGGTTTTGTTGCTTTTGAAGATCCTGACGCTGCTGAACGAGCAGTACTTGAATTAAATGGAAAAGAGGTTGCTGAAGGAAAGTGTATGTACGTTGGACGGGCGCAAAAGAAGGCAGAGCGTCAACAAGAACTTAAAAGGAAGTTTGAACAGTTAAAACTAGAACGTTTAAATCGTTATCAAGGTGTAAATCTGTATGTAAAGAACTTGGATGATAGTATAGATGACGAGCGGTTACGCAAAGAATTTGCACCATTTGGAACAATTACCTCTGCTAAAGTTATGATGGAAGAAGGACGTAGTAAAGGATTTGGATTTGTTTGTTTTTCCGCTCCCGAGGAAGCTACAAAAGCTGTAACAGAAATGAATGGTCGCATAATAGTTACTAAACCATTATATGTTGCTCTTGCTCAGCGTAAAGAAGATCGTAAAGCGCATCTTGCTTCCCAATACATGCAACGTTTGGCAAATATGCGAATGCAGCAAATGGGTCAAATTTTTCAGCCTGGTGGTGCTGGAAATTATTTTGTTCCCACTATTCCACAACCACAAAGATTTTATGGACCTGCACAGATGGCCCAAATTCGTACAACTCCACGTTGGCCAGCGCAGCCTAATCAAGTACGACCCAATGCACAAACTGGAAGTTCTGGTTTTGCTGCGATGCAAGGTCCATTTAGAGCTGCACCACGAGCTCCTACTGCACAAGCTGGTACTATGCGAAGTACTTTATCTGCTAGACCTATCACAGGTATTAAGCATAGATTTCTTATGTAATTCGTTTTTGGCATTTCAATTGCAAAATATTTATTTACTTTATTTGTATCTTTTATTTGTATCTTTAGGTCAACAAGCGGTTGGTGGTGCAAATATGCAAAATCGTACCATGGCTGGTCCAGCAGTGGGAGTTTCAGCTCAAAGCCGTCCATCAAATTACAAATACACTTCAAACATGCGCAATCCACCACAAGGAATGGCAATCCCTGCTCCTACTCCTGTTCAGCAAGCAGTTCATATTCAAGGCCAAGAACCACTAACTGCCTCAATGTTGGCAGCTGCTCCTCCACAAGAGCAGAAACAAATGTTGGGAGAGCGTCTTTTCCCGTTGATTCAATGTATGTATCCGCAACTTACTGGAAAGATTACTGGAATGTTGTTGGAAATCGACAATTCAGAGCTCCTGCACATGTTGGAACATAACGAATCGCTGAAAGCCAAGGTTGAAGAGGCCGTAGCTGTATTGCAAGCTCATCAGGCCAAACAGGCTGTGGCTTCTAAAAAAGAGTAAACGTCTTAATTAAGGTATTTACTCTTTTTTAGAAGCCATAAAACTTGATTAGAGACCCTTTCATGATCAATTATTAGTTTTGAATAACAATTTGTTCCTGTTATTCTTGCATATAGTAATCGTTTAAGTTACCATAAAGCTTTAGACCGAAATTTGTTTAATCCAAAGTTATTTACAGAATCAAGGTTAAACGATTACTACATGCAAAAATAACAGGAACAAATTGTTATTCAAAACTAATAATTGATCATGAAAGGGTTTCCAATCAAGTTTTATGATAATAAATTTTCCTTTAAAACTATCAAATGAGTTTATTCTTTCCCTGATCCTTATTTTAGTTTAATTATATTTTTTTTAATTATTATTAAGCATTTGCATTATCACTTTTATGTTATATAAAGAGAAATGTAATGAAAGTATAGAAAATAAATTATTTGAAATGTTTGAACTGCAATGTGGTGTTTGTTCATTGCATTAAGAACTAAATGTTAAATTTTATTCCCATTTATTTTTGTAAGGAATTGACGTATATTAATAGTTATTAAGTATTAAAAAAGAAACAATTTGGATATACAAAATTTATTCGTACAAATAAAGAACATTTCTATTTATCAATATTTCGTATTTATATCGTAAAACAAAGGATAATTCTCTTTATAAACTATTTATTAAAATTTGTATAGGTTATGGATAAATAAAGTAAATATTGTGAAAATTTTAATTTACATTTAATTATCTCTTATCATTTTGATACAGTGGATATCTTTTGGTAATAATATGAAACTTAGAATTACTTTTTGATATTGATCAAATCACAAGTAATTATTTAAATCATGTCATATCCATATATATTAGTCAACTTTAATTTTTGTAAACAAACAATAGACAATATAAGTAACGAGGTTAATATTCATATTTGCTTCTATGATCGTGGAACTAAAATAGAGGAAATGTTAAAAAGTATATATTTTGATCTAACAGATATTCTTATTGTCATATTACGTAAATATAAGAACGATATTATTGTATGTCTTTGTTCGAATAAAAATATATTTAAGTGTATAAGCGGCATGATTAAATGGAATAGCAAATCAAAAAATGCATTTGGTATAGGTAAATTTTGTATAAATAAATACTATCTGACGAAATATGTTTATTGTAAATAAAAAATTAAGAAAGAAAACTATCATCCTTTATACAAATATATGAAGAAATGAAAATTAATAAAAAACAGAAATTTATGATTAATATTATCCTTTATTCTCAGTAAAAACTTTGTTATATAAAGCACAATACAACAAATACGAGGTTAATAATATATCAAATACAAATATCAAATATATGCTGCATTTTTAAATGTATGTTTTTATGAGTTTTAATTTACTTAACATAATAATATTGAAATATATCTGTATTATTTGAAATACATATTAATAGTTTGAATGATATGTTTAAATTTATTACTTATTTCATAATGATTTACTCAAAAGTAAATCTTTTATTATTAACAAATATATCGAAATAAATTTTTATATAGACAAATGTAAAACTTTAAAACTATAAAATAATTTAATCTTAATAGATG
>NIJG01000597.1:132956-145162 GCA_002201625.1 Euglossa dilemma | reverse complement strand
TGAAATTGCTTGCACATGAGAAAGCAGATATTAATATAAAGACAAGTAATATTTATACAACGTAAAACTGTCGAATATGACACTGATGGTTATATCGAAAACTTTTTAACAACAAATGTTGTTTACCTACTTATCGTGACCTGCATAAATGTTTTGCAACTACTTTGTTTATACATGGCTTAAAATAATTAGGGGATCGTGTACGTTCAGTAAATTCTCCAATGTTTCGATGCGCCGCCAAAATTTTAGCATATTTACCTTATAGTAATTTGTTCAATTTATGAAATATAGAAATAGAATATTAAAAGAATTGCAAATATTAATACCGATAAATTCGAGAAATTATTTTTCACTTTTTACTCTTTGTCAGTCATTATTTTCCTATTCAATTGTCAATTAATTTCCTACTCATAAATTGTTACACGTTTGTTTAATGCTTTTAAGAAATGCTTGAAAAATATCAAGTTAAACATTATGCGTTTTCTGTTCTCCAAGATCGTTAACGAGAACAGTACACCATCCTTCAATTGCTTTGCGCAATGTACAAAGATGTATACATACTCAATGTGCATTTAGTATGTATTCGTGTATACCAATTTCTTAAATGTTCTAGATGTTCTCGCTTGTTGTTACTAATCCCAAACTGTTAATTCGAAATATCCTTTGACATCGATAGGTTGAGTATTTCCCCGAGGAAACAATTATGGATCAAGGCTGTGAAGAAACTAACTTCCGAGAGGCTGGGGAGGGAAGGATTGGCGGCTTGGGAGGACCGGAAATCCAACAACGATCCGGAAGTTCCAGACATCAATGAAACAACTGATCCAGCCGACGATGCAGACATTCCTACCGACCCGGACGTGGTTCTCGCCGAACAGCCTGTCGATGCTGAATCACAAGCGCAGCGAGGTTCGATCTAATTGATACAACTCGTAGGATTATCCTTGCTGAATTAACCCCGCGTCATCTAGCAAATTATTCAACATACCAGCTATATTATTTTATGCGTACAACCTTCGGCTATAAATACTACTGGATATTTTCAGATGTTTTCAAGAAAGGCGTACTCTATAAGGGTATATTTTGTCCGTCGCTTTCGAACAGCTTCCACAGCAAGCAGCTCGAGACTTCGTACCTTCATTACTCGAATCGTCAACGACAGAAATCATTGATCATGCTGAATATCGTTGATCTTAGCTTAAAGGTAAACCGAAAGACAAATAGCCATCGATTCGATGTGTATTTTATTCTTCGATACCCTATCTGATACGATGAATATTGTTAGATTATTCTTATGGCGATTTGGCTGTGGAAGAGGGATGAAAACAGCGGCGGTCTGATCGAGTCCTTGTCTTGGGTATCCTGCTGTATGGTGGCGAACCTAGTGGTGTGTGTCCTTGGCTGGTGGCGATGTTTCTCCAATAATTATTTATACTGGGCTTCCATATTCACTTGGTTACTGATCAATTCGCAAGGTGATGATGCACAGAGATATACATTACGTGTCACGTTTATATTTGCATTTCTTTGAGCGACCAGCTCTTTTCATAGTTGGACATAAAAGTCGGCGTACGTATAGTTCTGTATCGCAATGTTCTAATATACACATATATATACATAGATACATATACGTGCTCTTGGGAAGATTGTATCTTCGTTTACCGAATAGAGTTTTGCTCCACTGGCTCGTGCGTTGGCGGTCCAGCGAATTGCTTGAATGTTCAGCGAACCGTAGAGAGAGAGAGACGCGGTAGAACAAACTTATACCTAGGCATGGGTTACTATTGATCGGCGATCCTCTGCCGCTATTTAAGATTAACGAAACGATCATTATGTCTCAACGAATGAGATATCAGTGGAAAAATGTTTTTATGTTATGCGCACGATCCCTGTGAATTGCAGGTTTTATAGGAGCCGGTCTAGATTTCTCTAGTCAACAACGTCTTATGTGGTACATTTTGTTTGTCGTGTATGCGCCGTATGCCATGCTGCCGTTACCTTTGAGATGGTGTGTCCTTGCCGGTTATGGGACAGCTTTAACTCACATGGTGATGGCTGGAATAACTTTATTACGAGATTCCACATATGTAAGAATCCTTGGTCTTTTTTCTCCTTTACGATTCAACGCACCTTAACTCCGTCACGATACGTTTTTGTCAACTTTTTTTAGTGCAATTCCACGTACGCTTCGCGACTCGCAGCTTTCTTTTCGTTAAAGTACGTTTAATTTTGCAATTGCAGCTGCATGATGTCACGTGCATAGTTCGAATGCTAACAACCAACGTCCTTCTTTATCTTGCAATGAATCTAGCTGGCATGTACACTAAATATTTGACAGACAGAGGGCAGAGACAGGCTTTCCTGGAGACTCACAGGTCCATGGAAACCCGGCAACGCACACAAAATGAGAATAACCGACAAGAGAAGTTTCTTCTTTCCGGTGAGATATGCTTCAAATTTCGATTTTCTTTTCACCTTTAGGACGCATTTATCTTTCCATTGTATACAAAGATTAAGTTTCGTTTTCTTTCCTTTAATTCTCTAGGACAGTTACCGTAGTTGAAATACAGAAATGCAGGATCGAAATGCGAATGAGTTTATTCGTTTACAGGAGTATTGTTATATTAAGTAGAATTAGAATAACGTTTTTTCGGAAGGGTAGCATCGAGTAGAATTTATTTTACAACTGTTCACGCAACTTGTCTGGAGACGGTATATATGTTTTATAAACGTACATGGACTGTGTAATTGCGTATTGATGTAAATATGTCCGTCACGTATTTAACTATATTTATATATATGTCGAACATGTCGAACGTAGTCTATAAAAATGCATGGGGTTGCGCCGCAAGCATGGGGTTCGTCAGCGCGTGTAACTTGCTCAGCCGAGTGTCAAAAAGGGTCACTAGACACTTTCACCCGATTGCGCCAGATATGTTTTACCGATAGCCTAGCAGTACTTTGCTTTTACGTATTATCGATCTTCAGACGATTTGTTTAGGAAGTACAAGTAAAATACAATAGAATAAAATAAAATGAATAATCGTATTACTCTCTGGGGACAATGGGAGGATATTGTACGATTGATCAATTAACGTTTCATTTCAATTATAGCGATTTCTCTTTGTGTAATAAAAATACGGTCCTCGATACGCTACGGAGTTTCATGATTTATGAATTTTTTTGTAGTTTTACCAGATTTCGTGGCTAAAGAAATGATACGCGATATCGCTCGTGAAACTGCTCGAGGTGGGACCATCTCCTTTACACCTAATCAATTTCACAGAATATACATCCATCGCTATGAAAACGTCAGCATACTTTTTGCTGACATCAAAGGTTTCACTGGTATGTAATTAGTTATTTATGGTAATGAGATATTCTATCAATTTCCTGATTTCTCGAATTGCAACGTTGAAATTCTCGTTAATCGTTTATATCCTTGTTTGAGAATTATTTTTCTGTAACATTTACCGTTATACAAAGAGTACACTGAAAGTGAGTAACTATTTTTATTTTTAGGTATCTAAAGTTAAATTTATTTTTTACCACGAAACCAAGTGATTGTTTACGAAAGTCTATATTACTTTCTGTATTAATATTAATTCGTTGTCTCCTATGGTTTGTAATTATTTATGTAATTTATATGTATTAACATTCCTCATATTTCTCTTATTGTTTCGAAGGTGCCAAGACGAACAAACTTTGGATTATATTAACATAAATTTTGTATTTAACCCTTATATTAATATCGGTCAGATTATTGTTATTTAGTAAGTTTCGAATTTTTGTATAAAAAAAAATTATAAAAATTGGACTCTCGTAGGTAGATTTAATAATTGTATGAAATTCGTGAAATTTGAAAAATGAGAATAATATTTTAATGTAATAAGGGATATAAGATAAAAAAATAAGTGGTTATTTATATAATAACAATTTTTACGTTATTCGTTGGTTACATGTTCTATAAGCTTTACATGCTGGTATTTTACATGTTAAACGCGAAGTAACAATAACATAAAGGAGGGACTAGGGGGATCCCTAGGTGCTCCATACATAGAACAACGTTGATGATATTGACATAAGGGTTAAAGAGTATAGTTTACTTGGAAGATATTAATTCTCATTTTGGCTTTATATTAATTTCCGTTACTACAATATTTTAAATACTGCACTTTGAAGTATTTCTTACATGTTCCAGTTAATAACATTTAATCTATGATGTTAATTTTTATCACAAAGCTTTAGCCAGTCAGTGTAGCGCCCAAGAGCTCGTGAAAGTCTTAAACGACTTGTTCGCTCGTTTCGACAAACTCTCCGCGGAAAATCATTGTTTGCGTATAAAATTACTCGGAGACTGTTATTATTGCGTGTCTGGATTACCGACTGCCAGAAGCGATCATGCTCATTGTTGCGTCGAAATGGGCTTGCACATGATTAAAGCAATAAGGGATGTGCGGTACACGACAAAGGTAACTAAATTCTTTATTATTCGTTAAAAAAAACATATATTCGTAAGTTTAATCCTATTGCGTATCTTAAACCTTGTTTCTGTACCTTTAGTTTATCAATGAATATTGGTAAAATGAAAAAAAAAAAAGAAAAGATTGTACTGTTTAATTTTCTATATATAGAATGGTCGTTTGGTTCTGTTATAACGGCGTTCTTAACGCACATGGCTAACATATTTTATGACACGGTTGGGAATCTTAGCCGTTTTTAAGTAAAAGTGGATTCTTGAGGGTTGCATCTGAGATACTTCGTGACTGGACGCCAGGTTTAGTCGTTTAACTCTGTATAATTTCCTCGTTCGCCTCTCTCAATGGCTTAAGAGGGTGTCATAAATTCCGAGTTTCCCAAGAGTAGGAAACAATGTGCATTGGCAGTTAAGCTTGTCAGCCAAGTCTGGTAGCTATCACCGTCTTCGGTAACGCAAAGAAGAACAGTGACACTACTAGAAAAGATACGAAATAGAAAAAAAGATTTAAAAGATATATGAGAATGTAGCTTTCAAGTCACTTGCTGTTATAGAGGGTAAATAAGAAGTTCACATATAGTAGCCTTCTGTCGAATCGAAAATTTACAGTAAGTTGCCAGATGGAAAGAGAATAATTGTTCCTTTTCAAATTTAGAATCATAGTCTGGAATTTATCAGTTAGAAACATTCACAGCATGAAAGTTTACCACTGAGTTCTGCAGCCTAGCGATATTTTGATAAAGCGAAATGTACATAAAGCGATTACATGTTAAATATATAATATAGGAAAAGTCGGTTTTATTTAGGTTGATCTGAACATGAGAATAGGAATTCATAGTGGCTCGGTATTGTGTGGAGTGCTCGGACTTCGAAAATGGCAATTCGACGTCTGGTCTTACGATGTAACCCTGGCTAATCATCTCGAAAGTGGAGGCATACCGGGGTAAAATATACCGTTTCTCGTGCACTGTAATTTATAAATGGAACGCACGTTCAATATTTCTAATACGTTTAGCAGAAACCTCATTAGAGTTGCATACAATCAGCATTCGATATTAATCGATTTTTATTAACATTTCAGGAGGGTACATATTTCGGAGGACACCTTAAATTGTTTGAATGACGTATACGAGGTAGAGCCAGGTAACGGGACCGAAAGGGACAATTACTTAAAGGAGAGGAACGTAGTGACGTATCTGATAAAGCAAGTCGAGCCTTTAAGATCCAGACGCCGGTATTCTTCACGACCTAAGATATGGTCCGAGGACGATGCGAATAAAAGTAAAAAGAGCTTCAAATTAAACAATCCATTGGCTGCAAACAGCAGTGCACCGAATTCCTCCACGGACGATGATATTGGCGTAGACTGGACACCAGAGATACCCTTCGAGAACGTTTGTATTTAACAATTTAGAACTTTGGGTTTAAGAAAATCGTGGGATTACAATGATGTTGTTATTCGTATAGTTGAACACTGCAACGTCGGTCAGCAATTTGGAGTCGGAATATCTTGAAGAGGAGAATGGCTCCGCGAAGGGTAATAAAGCTGTTTCTCCGACATCTGCTGAGAAGCTGAAGGCCGCAGGTCTTGAAACTGCAAGTAACAAGCGTATGAGGTCGGCGAACATAAATGCTTGGACCTTGCGTTACAATGACGAAAGCCTAGAATCAAAGGTGACGCATCGAATACTCCTATTAAATTTTTAGGCCAATTTGATAACACAAATATCCCTCTTTACGCGTTTATAGTTTGGTCAATTGCGCGAGGACATGTTTAAATCCAACATGATTTGCTGCTTTGTCGTATGGATATTCATTGCAATTTGTCAAGCAGTGATATTTCCAGAGTAAGTTTTGTTCTAATCGTAACTGTTATAATCAATATTTTGAAATAAAATCCAGTATTTAATTAACTGCATTGCGGAACAGAATCCTTTAAAATGAAATATTAATTTGAACTAATATTTTTCCAGTTGTATTATTCTTCTGATTTCGTTGTTGTCCACAACGCTCATTTTGGTAGCATCATCGATCTTGGTGATGGCGGAGGAGTTCAAAACTTTGCCAACATATCTGCAGCATGCTTCATCGATGTTGGTTCACAATAAACAGCATCGAACGATCTTCATATGCAGCGTGATTAGTCTCATGGCACTGACATCGATCGTCGGTGTTTTAGCATGTCCAATGTCGATTCGACGATATCCCGAAGCCTTGGAGCTTCAGCAGCAGCCATTAATGAATCCAACATTGCAGCCAGAGCGACTAGTAGCCCCGACAGTTGGTCTTGATCAGTTTATATTGACATTCCTCGAAGCAGCCCTTCGCGATGAGGCTTCAGAAGAGCAGAAAGATGTTTCTGTTAAAGAAAATCGAACTGCGTCGCATAGTTCCGATAACATTGATGTGGAATTGACAAGGATCATCAATGACAGAGCTAATCTGGCGAACGGTCGAAGAAGAAAAGAGTTCTTCAGGTTTTACAGATATGAACAACGCCACAAACTCATATTTGGAAGGCATTACAGAAGATTTGCTCGTAACCGTAGGGATGAAGACGTCGTCTCAAGGAAAATATTGTCCACGCCTGAAACGGAAGTTCGAGCGGAACCTATATATTCGTTGGACTATGACGAGGACATCGTTTTGGAGACTACCTGTGTACGACCAGAATACATTGTGTTCACGTGGATATTATGCCTGATTGCGTTAGCCTCTGCATTGAAATTGTATTATTTAGTGAAAACGGCTCTGGCTACGATCATCGTGTCCGTTTACGCTGTATTGATTCTTGTAGTCTGCAAGGACTTTTTTTCGATTCCCGACGAAGAGAAAGATTCGTGAGTCGTGTTTGACGTTTAACGTCCATGAAATTTAATTAATCTAGTAATTTTTAGAAACATAATGCTAGTAATTATGCTTCTGCGTTTTTAGAACGTCGATACCTCTTTCTGCACAAATGCTCACATTTCTGTTAGTATTTTTGGTCATGGTTACATACCATGGTAGATTAGTAGAAGTAACATCCAGATTAGATTTCCTTTGGAAACAGCAGGCTGAAAGGGAACTAAGTGACATGATTGAATCACGACATAATAACATGCAGCTATTGAAGAATATTTTGCCGGATCATGTAGCTCACCATTTTTTAACGCAGGAAAGAGCACCGGAGGTACTATAACTTATATATTTCTTCTTTATTAATTGAATAAATATTATGATAAATATTATAATTTCTTTTTCTCAATATTTTAAAGGAGTTATATTCTCAGTCACGTGATAAAGTGGGAGTGATGTTTGCTAGTGTGCCAAATTTCACAGAATTCTATTCAGAGGACGTGAACAAAGGAATGGAATGTATACGCTTATTGAATGAAATCATTGGTAACGTACATGTACTTAAAAGACAAAAAATTTTATGTTAGATATATAATAGTATTTTAGTAATGAGTCTATATTTGTTACTTCTTTCTAGCTGATTTCGACGAACTCTTGGATGAGAATCGGTTTCATTGTATTGAAAAAATAAAAACAGTTGGGGCAACTTATATGGCAGCTTCTGGTCTCAATCCTTGTCAAAATGTAATTGTACATGATTTCTTTCTATATTTTTCGAAATATCATAATAGACTATATTATTGATATTCTTTTTTCTTGATAAATTATCGAATTTTATTATATCTTCAATCATTCTTTTTTTTTTTAAGGACAAGAACAAAGATGATATGGAGCATTTGTGTAGATTAGTGGATTATGCAGTAGCCATGCGACTTCGTCTTGAAGATGTGAACATACATTCATTTAATAATTTTGACTTAAGAGTAGGTATTAGCTGTGGTCCATTGGTAGGCGGTGTAATTGGTGCTCGAAAGCCTGTATTCGATATTTGGGGTAACACGGTAAACTTAGCTTCCCGTATGGATTCTACAGGCGTTATGGGGAAAATACAAGTTCCACAAGATATTGCTAGGGTAATTCTACATCATATATTACTCTCAATATTTGCTATGTATATAAAACGTCTATTTAATTTATATTTGTATAGTTTTTGGAATCAAGAGGATATCAAACTCAAAAAAGAGGGCTTATTGAAGTTAAAGGAAAAGGGACGATGGAGACATATTTCGTATTAGGCAAGGGGACTTTGCAGCAAGAAGGCACAACTAAACATACAACAAGATGCCGAAGTCTTGCCGCAGTTGTTTATGGTGTTGTTCAAGCACGTCGTAAGCAAATGCGAGCACTTAGAAGGACATAAATATTATATTCATGTTAGTTTTTCTTTTTGCTTCGTTGGTGCCTAGTTATGTACAAACGGTTCACCTTCGTCAAATTAGCAGTTAACATGTAAGGTAAGACTTAAAATGAACGATTCCAATAACTCTTTTATTTTTGATGTCAAAAAAGTATATTTTAGAAGCTACTCAATTTTTGCAGAACAAAAGTTTCAGAAGATTTATGTTTATATTTCTTTGTCGCTTTGTCAGTAATAATTATTATTTCAGTATTATATTACCAATAGCTATTTGTCATATTTTTATGAAATTTATCTTGTATAAAATCTATAACCATTATAATGTCAACTTATTTATTTGACCTAAATCTACGTTTATCTATTTTTATAATAGAACATTCTTTTTCCGTGTTGCATAACATTTTTTCAATATAGTATAATCAAGATCGAATACTTTTAACATTTTGCAAAAAATCTTCAAGAAAATTTAACGCCATATTTTATTCGAGTCTAATTAATTGCTGTCTAAGGTATTTTTTTTCTTCTCCTAAATATAAGAGTTATCAGATAATCCATTTTAAATGACTCATTTAGTATTACAGTTCTAAAAACGACGAGCACTTCTAGTTAACATACTATCCGATGGTAATGCACCCAATACACTTTCTTTTAATTGGAAAATTGAATAATATGTTAACTAACGTGTCTTGGTAATACTTGTCATTAGACCAGTGTAAATTAACTTCTTTTTGTATTTGTCATTGTTAAGTTCTTCTATTTGCTTCTTTTTTCTAGCATTCCTACAGAAGTATAATTTCTATTTTCATCCCAATATTGTATTATTTAAGAATACCTTATAATGAATGTTAAGATATGGTATATTATTTATAAAAGATTGTAAAATATTGTGACCCATTTTATTTTATAAATGGATATATTTCAAAAAGTATTTTGAATTAAGTATATACATATTAAAAAGAAGAATATTAATGGTAAGTGGGAAGTCAGTAATTATAGGTGTCAAGGACACTTCAAAGTCATATATGTTCCACTTTATTTAAACTTCATAATTTTATGTTGTGATTTTGTAATTAAATCGCAATAAATTTGTTCTAGCATGTTATTTTAATCTTGTAACAATAAAATAATTTAGTATCTTTGAAATATCCTTGAACCTATGATTTATTGACTTTTCATAATTGAAATTTTAATAAACTTCACTATTTTTTTAAATGTTTCTACGATTACTGTGTTTATAATTCATTATACTTTTCATAATATATCTATTTATACCTAGATTAAAATGGATCATCTCACAGACAATTAATTTATTTTTCTTAGATACAAATAAAATCATATAAATGTAGCTCTAATTTGAAGTGAACTGAAACTTTCATGCAATGTCTGCATAGATACAAAAAAAAAAAAAAATAAACTTGATCATAAAATCAACTGATACCAAAAATTGAACCTGTTTAAGTACTAGATTAAAAATTTTATATGACACCATAGAAATCTTATGAGTGATCAGTTTTACATATTAATCAATTCTTATACATTTTCAATTTTCCCTGTTGGCATTATACTTTCGTTCTCTTTTTATTATAATCAAAGTCTAATATTTGTAAATACCAATTTGTCATATGAAATAGATAATAATGAATATGAAAATATGTGCAATAATATATAAAAAGATAAAGTAAATTATAAAACAATAACTTTGTTGACATAGTTAATAAATAAGTTAATAACTAAAAGAGACTAAAATAATCAATTAATTTTGTAATCTCTGTTCAGTGATACAATGAATGTGATAAAGAGTCTTCATATCTTTATCCTTGAAGTTTATTTCGGTTACGAATTTTATAAGTCATTGGGAATGAAAATATCGTGCGGCAAACAGTTTTTGGGAAAAGTCAATTTAATAATAATTGCAGGGCAGCAGCATTCGTGTTGATAATCATAATGTACAGCACAGTTGAATTCTGTGTAACTGTATATTACATTATTATGGTAAACACAATATATTTTAATTAACCGTAATAATAATCCATGATAATAATAGTCGTAATGATAATAATAAGGCTAGCTACAGCATGATCTCCCGCTTAAAGAGATCACCCGATCCAACTGTACACTTTTACAACGTACTTCATAATAATAATCTAATTACATTAATTATAATTAGGTAATCATTACAATCTGAACCTAATTAGAAGAATGTTTGCGACACGTAGGAGGGACCGCACGTCTTAACTATTCGAGAAATTAATGTCACACGGCACGTTTCCCATTTACAGTTTCCAGATACACTACACGCCACCTGTGATCAAAATGCGAGAAATTGTGTTCACATTGATTTCTCGAAAGCAAAGGTATCTTCTTTTCCTTTTAAAAAGTTCTTTTCCATTCTTTTTTTTTTTTTCATTTTGTCTCTTTTTAAGGTATAAAGGCACTGTACACGTAAACATACAATATACATATATAGAAGAACGCTATAGGCGGTCCAGATGGTACTTTTTAAACAGTAAAACGTGCCCGTTTAAAAATATCAATACGATCTTTTTTCTTTCTTTCTTGTTTGTTTTTCATTTATTGTTACAATGCTACGCACTTAAAATAGGGAGCGGTTTCCTTCGATTCTAGCTGCATTGGTCAACGCTATATTCTCTTCGACGCTATATATCTTAAACATTAAGGAAAAATATAGATGACTATTATATCAGAATGTGCAGAACTCACGGTAACTATTTAAGAGGAAATAATTGGTCAATGCGATCAGAAGTTAAGAAAACGCTCCAGTTTAAAGGTGGGATTTGTTTATCACAATTTGGCAGTGAACGTTCTCACGTTTAAAATACAGTTTTTCAAGTTTTAAGCTACGTAAATCATTATCATCTTCTTCATCATTTCTTTCATTCTTTTTTTTTTTTTTTGTTGCTATGGTTTGCTACGTTTTACTTTACAGACATTACAGACGAATTCGAAAATACTTTTTTTCGCTATAGTCAGTTGTTCAGAAAAAATAAATCTTTTTTTTTATGTCTGTTTGTTAACTTCGGTCACTTGGTAAGTATAGAACTTAAATTTTTCGTACATTATTTAGCGAAAATATGTTTTATGTGTGTTCTTTAATTTTCAGTTTGTTTCCATCTTCTATTCCTTTCGAAATATACAATTTCGTATGTGCGCCATTTTCTGGATCTTAACAAATTTTTCGAGGAAATGGGTTCGAGGGAAATTCTCGATTTCTTCTGTGGTAATTTTTTAGGCGTTTGTGCGCAATACTAAATTGCATAATTTTCTAAAAATCACCAATGTCACGTTATCCCTTGAGATGTCAGTATCAAAATACAAGACTTTGAAAAATCTGCGTACATGCAGGATAAACAACTGAGTAATTATTATATGGATATATGTACTTATTATACAATCTGCTCTCCTGCTGCTCGTTCTTCAGTTAAAAAAAAAAAAAAAAAAAAAAAAAAAAAAAAA
>NIJG01000597.1:118851-132689 GCA_002201625.1 Euglossa dilemma | reverse complement strand
ATTTATTATTTTATTTTTCCGTGTGGCATTTAAAATAATGGTCTTTATTTAAATTAATTAACGTTCTCAATTTTATGACAAAATTTTATTCATAATAATACTGCCAATTGTCCGAAGTTATGTACTAGACTTTCAGATCATCCTGCATAATTGTAGCATACTTTTATAAAATATGCTAAAAGAACAATTAAAAAAAATTCATTCTAAAAAAAGATATCTTCTTACTTCAAATACGTGGCTTTTTATATTCAAAGACATTTACTTTTTTCAAAATCTATAAATATTCAGCCATAAGTTTATGTTTTTACCAATGACCATTTACAAATTATTTCATTAGAATTTCATAAAATTACTTTCTATTTAATTGCAGGTATTCCATTTGTAGGCAACAAGACACACGCGCAATTATTAACAAAAGTATACTTTTTCACTGTTTCTTTGTTTTAAGTCATGTTACATGTCTGGTTTACCTATAAATGAATTTTCTGCTATTTGAAATATCTAAAACTTTCTAAAAAAATTAAAATAACTGCAAACAAACTTCAGCTGCTAATGCTGTGAACCCTTTTTTAATGAAACATCGTTGAATAATGGAATTTTAATAAATATTGTTAACAGATATAAACATATCTAATTGCGGATTTTATCTCATATTACAATTATTACTATAATATGTATCTTGTAAAAATTATTTCTAATAATGTTAAAGATCACAGAAATAACAATATAGTTAATTGTTACCAATTAATGTTCATTACCAATATACAAATGAGATAAAGTTACATAATTTTTATAGAGAAAGAAGCTTGTAAATGATCGGAAAAATCATATTCTCGATTTTGATTCCGAATAAGTGCAAATCAATTATAGGTCACAGCAAAACAGGCTTAGCAGTGCACGAAGTACTGCTTTCAGTTTGTTCGTTATTAACTATCGAAGCTCTTGAGCCGTTCTGTTTCGATTCATTTCACGTTATCTAATCTTATTTTTTACATTAAATATATTTATACATAATTTATTAATTGTTAATCAAAGTTGTCAAGTCAGTTCGAAATATTGGCAGAATTCATCGTCATATCAGACTGCCAATATTACATGCATTGAGATCATTTGAGTGCATGGATTAAAATACTCTTGGACACGAGCTTGTGAACCCGTATGATCGTCGTTAATAATCATAAATGGCGGGGCTAACATGTCCGAAAACTAGTATTATACTCGGCCATTGCTGTATATGATGTGAAAATATATATGTATGTATATATACGTATGTGTATATATATACACATATATTATCGCTGAATTGCGCAACGTTGAAACTTGTTGCACAAATAAAAGAAATGCGGTTGTCGTTCGTCATTAACTAACTCGGCGGAACTAGCATTTCCTAGGATTTTAAAAAATACATCGTTCTGCGATGATCTTATTACGACCTGTACGTACTATCTACCATTTTCTGCTTTTTTTTTTTTCATTTTCTCTCTCTTTCTCTCCCTCTCTCTCACGCATTTGTGAAAATATTTTTTCGGCGGCACGAGAATTGTATTATTTATATACTTGTCGTAGGTAAGATTTTTTGTTTTCTGGCACGTACATTTGGCGTTTTTAAACACCAATGTGAATTGACGAGACTGAGGTGAAGGTACGTTCTTCTTTGCTTTAAGATACGATTACTCACTGCTAGACATTATATATCAGCGTTTCCCAATTTTCTTCTAGTGTCCTAAATTGATTAAAATTTTACTAACTTTGTACTAAGATTTTATAGTTCTATTAAATTAAATAATATTTTAAATAAGACATTAGTTCATATTATTTTAGTCTTTATCTATTGAATAAATTGTATAAAACAGTAAAAATCAATTCAAGTAAATTCATTCGCTAATTAATAAATATTCTTGTTTTATCGCTCCACTAGTGACAAACAGATTTAAATTATTTAGTACATGGTTTTCAATTTTTAACCTTAGATGTACATGCGTTTCTCTTTTTGTTCAGTTTATAAAAATAAATACAGAATTATAAATTGAGAAACGCCGTTTTATAAGCTATTCTCAGCATGTTATCGTCTTTTCGTTCTAAACGCAGAGGTCGGTATGTCTTAGAAATTGTTATTATAAACCATATCTTTTACTGTACAAATATTTTAGAGCCACTATGACACAATAATTGATTTATTTGAAGCACGATATTCGTCGCGAATGTCACGGTACTGCTTGCACTTTTTTGTTAAATCATATGAATTTGTAAAAAAGCACAATAATTATGTTCTCAATCTTCAATTATCGTATAATTATTCAATAATGACCTCACTTTAAACTTGATATGAAAACATAATTACTGCTGGATTTAGAATTGGATTGTTATTGGCAATAGGACATTCGGAACTGTACTAATATTACCGTGAATTTCATAAAAATCAATAATCGTTTCAATTCGCTTGTATACAAAAATGTACAAGTATGTTTTGAGCAGCTTCGCAATATTTTACAATCGTACCTTAATTCATAACAATAGTTAACGACAGTTTATCCCTCATCACTTTAGACTAAGTGTAATCCTTTAATATATTCACGATTGGCAGTGAACATTTTTATGATGTTTTTACATGTATGACATTTTTTTTGGCAATTTAGTGTTCATTAGAATTTCAAAACATGCAATGAACAGAATAATAAAGAAAATAAATTTGTCGTTCATGACAAAAATTGATATTAAATGCTCGTTTTGCAGTCACATGCCATGACATAAAACCGATCAGAAATACCATTAAATTTGATAACTATGTCCAGCATGTCTTATTATAAAGCTTTTGCATAGCGATGTCATCAAAGGATTACAAATGGTAGTATCGAGTAATTTATAAGTAAAACGCAGTCTTCTCTCGTTTACTTAGCTTCGATTTTTTATACCCGAGAGCTAAAAGAATATTTTGCAAATTTTATATCAATTCGGTACAAAATTGTTCACATATAAGTTTCAGTTTGTGTCAATAGTGCTAACTAATTTTCAGATTATTCAATATTTTCAATTGTTTTATTATATATAACAGATATTGTGCGTGTCCTAAAATTAGTATGGAAACAGATGCTTGATTTACATAGTTTAAGAGATATAAAATGCTCTGATCTTTCTCATTTTTTTTACTTTTTTATTTTTTTTTATAGTAGCTCTCAGGTACTTAAATAATGCTTATTGTAAAGATTCTGTCCAAACACAGATATTTTACTATCAAAGTCACTGTAAAGTGCCTAAGAAGTCCAAATATCTGTGTTGCATGTACTCTCAGGAGGATTGGCTAGACTGAGCTGATGAGGGAGTTGTTAGAGAAGTGTGTAAAGTAAATCCATCATAAACATCCATTAAATCGCGCATTCTGTACTCTTCTAGGCAAACAAATCCTTCCAAGGATGGGGATTGTTTTCGTGCACAATCCATACAGTGTACAACATGTCGTTTTTCTTGTTCCCTAATGAACAAGATGTTAAACACTTCAATCTGAAAAAAAATTAACATATGTAATTTTAATTTTTAATAAACTTATTAAATTTGTTTATTTTGATAACTGAATTAACTGCATAATGTTCGTTTGTATTTTAGATAAAATACAATATACAAAAATTTAATGAAATTGATTAGTAAGACAAGCATTTTATCGTGTCAGTAGTTTTATCTAAGGCTAACTTACCTCGCATTGGCCGCAGTAATGCGATGCTTCGTTTTTTCCTCGTCCATGAAATCGAACTTCTACACCTTTACTTTTCACAAACTCTAATATTAAGCAACACTGTCTCATTGTCCTTAATAGGCAATTTTTAATTAGTTCAAATAATCTGGGGTCTGACACTTTGATATTTCTTGCCAAGTTCCAGGATAAGTGTACCATTGGTACTATAGATTTGAATGACTGCAGTTTATTCCACTCATAACGTTCGATTGCTAGTTGATATTGTCGGGCGGTCAAAGGGCCTACGTTCCATGCGATATTATTACACCATCCAACAGCTTGCACCCAGTGAACACAGCCTAAAGCAACAATAAAATTTCTTTAAATAATTTTTAATTAGAAAATTTGTATCTTGTTTACTTTCCTTCACGTACATTAATTCATTTTTCTGTAACTTTAATGCATTGATTTTAATTTAGGTATAGAAATATCCATAGGATAAAGGGGACTAAATATTGAAAAGTAAATAACTTTTATTTAGACTGTTTCTTTTTTTAATCGCGATTTAATAAATAATATGTTTAACTAATAATGGCCGATTAATCACAATTTGCTTACCTGCATTAACCCAAACAAGATCACCTGGTCTTTGTAAAAACCTATACACGGGAATGTTTTCCTCATACAGGTCCTCTAAAGAAGGCCACCAACTACCGTGGAGGTAATTGATATTATTCCGCTCACAAAGAGAGCAAATTACACCCCAGTACGCATCAGGCACTGCAAACCATTCGCAATCTCCTGGTCCAATATTAATATTGATAGAACAAAAATTGTTGTTTTCTTGGTGACCAGGTGTTCTACTACCAGGCACCTATAAATATAAATAAACAAATTTTTTAAGAAAATATTTTCATATTTTTTACATTAATTTTTAATGTGTTTTAGTAATTATTAAAAGCAACAGTAAATAAATGTTAAACATACCTTCATGTACAACTGAACAGTATTCATGCCTAAAATAACGTGACCAACATGACTGAGCATATTTCCAGCTGACACGACTCTGGCGAACGCTGGTAATTTCATCAGCTCTTGGAGTTGTGGTTTCCACTTCCTTTCGTCTGATAAGTCTACATTGGTCCCAAATCGTAACATTTTTGAACCCGGTCGACCCGCCAATCCAAAAGCGTTTTTCTTCCTTCTGACAGCACCAGTGCTGTCTTTTGAATCCGAATCGGATAAATTCGACGTATGTATACCTTGAGCCTTTTCCCTTTCTTCTTTCAAGCTTTCTTGAAAACTCGAGGCTTGGTATTGCGCGTACTTTGCAATAGTCGTGTGGCTTCTGTGACTAATACAGCCCCAAACTTTTCTACCCATTACAGGATCCCAATTCTCATCGCTCGTCTGCTGCATTTGTGTCCTTACCTCGATGCCGTGATCTGGATTTGCCTCTACTAAGGTCTTCGTCGAAAACAGCCCAAGATCCAGCTTCAAAGCGGCTGCCAGACCACGAATCACAGCTATCGGATGTTTAAGGCAGAACTCTTGGAGTTGTGGACTGAATGCGTCTTTCTTATTCTCTAAATAAACGCTAGGAGTTGGGGGTAGAAGTTGTTCCTTAGTTAACCTCTGACTCGGGGGATCAGGCGGCGCAGGGGGAGGTGAACGATCACTCAGTATGGAGCAATTCGGTACACCCTTCAATCCCTGACCTTTGCACGCCTCGATAATAGTCTTGGAATCCATCTCTATGTTAAGTTCTTGCTCGGGTTGCGATTCGCACAAGCTTTCCAATTTGAGCACTGGTTCGATCCGAGCGACCGATTCAATTTTATTTGTACTTGACGTCGCTTCGCATTTTACCGTCTCAACTACCGGAGTTGGCGTTTTTGTATTGCTTTTCTCGTATGCTTCGAATTTCGACGTGGACGACGGTTGGGTATCCTCTACCTTCTCTAATTTCACTTCTTTGATCTTCTCCGTACTCTCTTCCAAGTTTGACGGTGAAAACGGGCCTGAACTTAAAGTGCCGTTGTTCATGATACTTGGTGCCTCTTCCTTCACGTCTAAATCTTCTGAGCCAAAATGCTTCAACAAATCTTCTGCCAATGAAGTCGCGATATCTTTTTGCGATAACAAGGCTTGTAACTCTTGATCTGTTACTCCCAGGTCTTTGTTTCCAGCAGAACCTTCTGGATAATTGCTCGTCGTCGACGATATTTGAGTGTAACCCTGGGCAGTGTATTGATTAGGCTGGTACTGGTTGTATTGGTTAGATGTTAACTGCCTCTGAGGATAGTTTGGGTCAGAGGCAGATTTGTAAGGCATTCCTGGCGTCTGGCTGTTCCCAGTTGCTGCGGTGTTATAACCGACATTCGAATCTGAGAATCCTGTTTGGAGTGCAACAGTCCCACCTTGCTGCGACTGTTATAAAAAGTAATTGTTTAAAATATTTTATTCGATAAAAAAATTTCAACTTAATGAAACAAAAATAAACGTAAACAAATTTCACGATTTAAGCTTTAACTCTTTCTTTTTATACTGCTTTCATAAAAATACTATAATATATATTATTTGAGACTATTGATTGTTATTAAAAGTATGTCTTTAAAACGATGTTGAAAAATAAAAATAAAATAAATATGATGGATTAGAAAGTAAGGTACCGGTTGCTGAGGTATTCCATAGTTTTTAATCACGCCAGGTTGTCCTAGTTGCGAATGGTTGTAACCCGTAGGATAACCAGGTTGTCCCGGCCTCAACCCCCTCTGAGCAGCTTGCTGCTGCTGTAATCTTATTTGCTGTTGATGTTGCTGCATACATCTGTACTGTTGTTGCAACTGAGCAAGTAGACCTTGCTGTTGCGGCGTCAAACTTCCATGATTTTGTTGCAGAAATTGTAACATCTGTAGCTGCTGAGATGTGAGATAAAACGGTGGTGGCCTCTGCTGCGTACCTGGAGAGATCGGTTCTTCTCCCGGCTAAAAATATCATTTATTTCATCAGTTAAATACAAAAATATAACTATATTATGCAATATTTTTATCAATAATTTATTGCAGATACTCAATTAAGTAGTTTTACAAAGATCTGTATTTATCTAGAAACGCGTTACGTATTCCAATTTATTTAAATGTATTTCAATAATATATCTCATGTAATATATTTCAATATTTGAAGGTATACAAATTTTTCCATTAACATCTTTTACTTTATCCAAGACTTTGCTGAATATAAAGATCTTTTTTAATTGCACCACTTTTCCTTTGAGCCCTTTAATTATGGAAACAAAAAACTTTAACTTACCTTAAATCTCTTCGTATTAAGATTCTGCCCCTGTCCTTGAGGATAAGGAGGTGGTGGGCCAGAGGGGGTAGTACCGTACTTGTAACCCGGGCCAGTGGGTGGTTGTTGCTGCTGCTGTTGTTGCCTGCTGGACATCTCAGCGCTAATGGGCAAGTTCCAAGCCTCTTCTATAGACGGCAGTTGCCGCCTCCTTGATGTAAACAGAAAACGTTACACGTTAATGAGACCAACGCATACATATATTTCTTTTGACAATCATTTGATGATGTGAATGAACCTTTTATGGCAGTACGGCGCAAAAAAATGTTTCGTGTTCTCTGCTTTTTTTTCCCTTATTTTTCTGTGATTAACTCGCGTGGGCAAAACAAAATTGTCTTTTATCTGCAATACATTCATGTGAAGGAGAACTCTATATGTTTTTATGTTGATTGAGATCAAACGAGTAAGAAACGATGGATTGTCGTAACTTATGACTGTAACTTCTTTTTTTTTTTCAAATTAACGACCTTTTAGAGTTCAAAGAAAATTTGTATTCTTAACGCGGTATTTAATAATGCCAGTAATGGTTCACAATGGAGTCACTATCGCCGCTTACTCTTGCTTAACTTTGTTAAAAGATACAAATTTGAATGAATATGTTACTGTTACAAAATGAGGAATTAAGTTTTTGGAATTTTCAAGAGTGGATTAAATGTCAATAACGAAAGAAATAGTGTGCATTTAATGCAATTTTACTTTTGACAAGTTATAAAAATACATAAAGAGTAGTATTACAATAGTGTATATGTATACTTATTAAATACTACTTTCCTAATCATTTATTTGTTCCAAGTAATACATTTGTTACAATATTCATCTGTGATGGTCTCATATTCTTGGATCCAAACCAAAATAAAATTCCCAGTTAAAATTCGTCTCCTTCTGACATCAATTAATATCGTGCATAAAGAAATGCATTTTTAGAACTCCATGCAGTATTTTCTGACGTTTCAGAGAGAAAAGACCTGTTAATGACAAGATTTCATTTTGTTATTTTCGTTATTCAATATATTTTGATAATCTTAGTGTCCATGATTTTTTATATCCTTTAGCACATCAAGATGTGATAACAGACATTCTCTTTAACAGGAGAACCTTATGATATGTATTTTTTATTATTGTGTTAATTTTTATTATTGTATTTTTGTATTCTTACCAAACTTTTAAGTTTCATATAATTTTATCATTCCAATTACTGAAAAATGCAAATAGGAAGAAACTGACATATAAGAACATAAGACAGTTTGTAGAGAAACATCAGTTAATATGATTTTTGCAAACAAATTAAAAAAGAAAGTCTTTCATGTTGTAGGTATGTTATGTTCTTACATACCAATTTCCTTCTATTTCAGTAACTGGAAGAGTGTGCTTTGGTTATTGCAAGCTACATAGAGTAAAGTATCTAGATACAACAGACAAATTCAACAGATAGATTCAGTAGAAATATTATTACCATAAAAGTATGATAATTCAACCTAATACAAGAACAACTGAGATGTAACATTCTGTAAGAATTCATCTTAGTGAAGGACATTAATCATCTCATCTTAAATAAGTGTTGATGCATCCAACTCTGAGATGTGTGCTACCATCTAGTTTTCAGATCAAACTGTTTCGTATATCAGTGATTAAATCATTCAAGGCATTCGAAGACGAGTATTAGGGGGTTATTGATGAATATCACTCAAGAAATTACTAAAGTCATTATTCTAATTTAGTCAAATCCACACTTTTCTTTGTTGTGAAACATTGAAACGTTTACATAACTGTTAAGTTAAGTTTACTTAACTGTTCATAGGACTTTGTAAATCTGTTTCACATTATTAACGGTTGGGTTTGGGTGGGTGTAAGTACACGTTGGGAATAAAGGAGATGTTTGAAAAATCCTGTATCTCTCAGAGGCGGGGAGCAACTTACTTACTGACTGACTCTCGTAGACCCAACTTACTTAGTGGTGGCGGAAGGCATTGGTCCTTGGCTTAGGTGACTTTGCAGGAAGTTGATCCGCTGTTGTAGCGATGGGTTCATCGGGGTGTTACCGCCGGACTTAGCGCCACCCAGGCCCGCCAGTGAGCCCGTGCAATTGGGTGTGTTATTATTGCCCCTGTGGAAAAATCATCGGTATTTTACTATACTGCGTCAGACTTCTATGGACAGGTAAGCTTTCATTTCTTTTTCTTCGTGCTCGTACTTTTCTTCCTTTATTTTATTTTCTTTATTTCTTTCCTTTGTTTTTTCTTTTTTTTTTGAATGCTGACCTGTCCTCGACTTACTTATTTTTCTTGTAACATGTATGTGTTCTACGTCATTCAGCAAGGCGCTTACGATGCAGCATCGTTTATGATGCAGCAAACTATGTGAGAGGTACACAATGAATATATAAGTACAGTAAGAAGGTTGCGATACCGGAGGTGGTAGGTTCAGTTTTGAATAATTTCGAATGATCAAACGGGAGTGTTATATTTCTTTTTCACCAGATCGAAGCGATGACACAATACTAAAGTGGGTGAGGAGATCGATGGCTCTGGTGATCAGTGAAATTGAATGTCTGTTTTATTTGAACCAAGGAGGCGTACAGATGGGTAATACAATGGCGGTATATAATGAAGTTACAAAGTGAACGGTATCGTCGAATATTTAACCCTTTCGCTACCAGGAGTGACGAAACTTCGGGAATTTTGAAGTTCATACGAACTAAGGTGTAATTGCTGAAAGTAACTTACCCTGAATATTTGTCGACTGTCGTCAAGGTGTATCTTGATAACTGGGTAATGATATCTAACGATTGCAATCTAACTTTGCTTAATTTCGTATCATACAGGGTGTCCTGTAATTAATGGAAAAATAAAATAAGAGACGCTGCGTGGAAAAATGACTTAAAAGCATAGAATAACATTTTTTCACACAAAGTTTCGTTTTCGAAAAATTGATTTGATATATTTACGTGGTGCACGTGCTCCTATGGTCGATATGAATGCTAGCAGTACCGCATGCCGTCGAATACTCAATCGCAATTTTTTTCAAAACGAACCCTTGTATAGAAAAATTGTATTTCACCTTTCCAATTTATTTTTTTCCGTAGAATGTTGCTGGACAGTCAAATCAAATTCCAGGATACCCTGTATAATTGAAGACAAGGTACGTAACTGCGACTATCGCGATAATTCGATAAGTAATAATTTCTGAGAAAAATCGTTTGAAGGATGCTGCACAGTGTGCCAGATTTTGCCCTATCATCTGGGATTCTTGAAATTTCAAGGTCATTCTCGATTTTTAGCAATTGAGAGTTAGATTCTTGTTTTCGACAAAGGTCATAAGTGAAATAATATAATAGAAGAAAGTTTAGTTTGTGCTTTCAACATAAATGAGTTTATTAAACTTTTACAATAACTGTAATATTAGTAATTATATGACTATTTTTAATTGCAATAAAATAAATTACTCTTATCGGAAATTATGTTGATTCTAATTTATATTCACAAACAACTACCTATAAGGATCCAGAAGTAACTAAAATACTCGCTAGCAAAGAATTAATTTACGCCTAGCTTTGTAAAATAGAAAAGTGTATAAAATTGAAAAAAGAATGTGAACCTCATAGTTCAACTAAGATAATTCGAGACTATACAGCAGAACTTTATCTTCCACATTCCTTATATCTTTCATTGATTATTAATTATTTTTCTCGATTAAAAAATTATTTAACACTAGAACCTTGGATATTGTCAGTTTGACTGTACACATTCTTCTCATTATTTTGATACCTAGTAGCTCTTCGTATTTTTGTCAACATATTATGTATATAAAATTTCTTACCTAATAAATGTGAACCATAAAAAAATATAATTTCAACTAGCGGAGATAGACTAAAATTTCCAANCATAACAATTTAAAACCATTTGTAATTTTATACCAATTTCTAATGCTAAAGCTATACAAAATTTTACATTTCTAGTTTAATTATTTAAATATAACTTTTAAGGTATATGTACAGACTGATTAATTATTCTTTATATATCCACAATATATCTAAATATATAATAACGACTAGCGGAGATAGACTAAAATTTCCAAGGTTCTAGCATTAATAACGAAGAAATCATTTACAAACACGATATTTTTGTCAAGGAGAGAAAGAAGAAAGAAATTTTTTTTTATAAAAACAATCGCTTTGATCATTCACTAAAGAATGATTATCGAATGTATAGTAACGATTGTTTCAATCGTACGAACTTTCCGAGCCAGCCAACGCGAGCTGACGAATCTATTGGCGCAACTGTACGCGTACTTATATAGTCGCATCACGTGACTGTGCTTTACAAAAGCGGCCGTAGCGAAAGGGTTAAACGGAGATCTCAAAATTCGATGATTCGAAAGAAACATTCGTAGTCGAAACGGGGGGCAGGGTGTGTTTTAAACCTTTTTACAAAATGTTGCGCCACGCACAGCATCGTTTCTATTTCACAACTGATACCAATATACGTATATTAGGTGAAGAAGAAAATTCTGCTAATTCTTTGCTAATAGTTCTTTCACGCGGTTACAACATAGACATTTAGACATTTAGTTTTACAAACGACGTGTTATTTATTGTCGTGCTTACAATCCGATTTGGTAAACGATATCTTTTTCCATATCTTACCTTATACTAAATTCAATTTTCTGTCTTTTAACTCTTGGTTAATGACGTTAATATTGAAATATTTACCGGTGTATTTAAAAATTGATATCAGAGCTAGCGAAGAGTAGATTTTTAACTAAAAAATCAGGAATATCAACGGAGGGTAACCGAGTAATGAAAATTATTGCACGTTCTTAGGAATAACGATTACAGAATTCTGTTCTACACCTAGTAGTCAATGCCAAATACCTATACACTGGAACTGGCTATTACTACTTTACCTGGATGCGTTGACGTAACAAGCTAGAGCGTCTTTCGGCTGACTAACACTTTCGTACAAAATGCCCAGATTAGTCCACGCAGCCGAATGTGATTTGTCTAACTGTACAGCGCATATATAGGCTTGTAGCGCATCCATAGGCTGATTTTGTTGCTGATACAGGACGCCTATACTGCACCACGTGTCTGCATTTCCTTCGGATTTTTCCACAGAATTTCTGCAATCAAGCATCATCTATTAGTGACCTTGATTCGTTCAATCAAGATGGAAAATAAATAACAATAACGACCATAAACGAGCTACTATTATGACTGACTAATTAAATCTAAACAAATTGTTTGAACTATAATTTCCAAGTTAAGAAATTCTATTTTCCTCTATGAATTAATTGCACAATTTGTTTCAGGTGTAAATAACACAAACGTTCCGAAGTCCTTCGCGTTCCTACAGAGAAATCTGCAACAGAGTTGCTAAATCCTACAGACCATCTTCCTCTCAAGAAATCATGCGAGGACGATTTTTCAACAGCCACTGTACACATCGTGCGTTAAACATGATCTAACTTAAGCGTTGCAAAATGAAGAAGCTAACAAACAGGGGAATTAGTCAGTCCTGCCTTAAGAGGCTAAGAGGCTTAAGCGTTAGGCTGATATATCTGCGCAATAATTTCGAGATTAACGCTCTTCGCGGGTCTCAAGAACGAACACGCGTTACCTGTAAGCGATAAATGCATCATGAACTTTTCCAGAAGCTGCGAGGCAACGTCCTAGCAGGTAAAGGCTTTGCCCGCTCTTCGGTTCCGCGTCGATGGACTTTTGCAGACAGTGGATGGCGATTGTTTGCTTCTGCTGTCTGGTTATACCCAGCACCGTGCAATCAACCACGTGGTACATCCATCCTGCAACGACAAATCGACGTTCGAACGATAAAGTAACCGTGAATATTATTACGATATAAACATATTTAAGAATGTATATTTAAGTTAGGTATATATGAGAAAAAGTTTCGGCATTGGCTCTTGTGATCCTTTACAGGGTGATTTGGATAGATTGGAATCTTGTAAGAGAGGTCTTTGGCCAGGGATACCTACGGAGAAGAAATTAGAGATTACAATTGCAAAGGTGGATTAACGTTAGCTCTCCTAAATGTAAATACCGTACTATTAGCATCAAGGCAGCCTGTGAGCCTGCATTGTATCCCTTGTGCACCTCAAATTCGTTGATCAGACTAAATTTTTCTCCAATTGTACCGAATTTCATTGATCAAATTGTTTAAAATAACGCAGGTTAATTTTAGAGATTAACTCGATATCTGAAAACTATGGAAATTAGCTTGTATAAAAAATATATGTCGTGTTTACTTTGTATGTACATTCACTGTTATGACTGAAAAGTATGGAAATTAGCTTGTATAAAAAATATATGTCGTGTTTACTTTGTATGTACATTCACTGTTATGACTGAAAAGTATAGTAATTATATTTTTCCAAATTTACATATTTTACCACCTACGAATGAGACTTCAATTTTCCAGAAATTCCTGTGTATTTAGTTTTGAATTTAAAAACTCATCCATAGCTAAAACTGTGAAAGCGGTCAAGGTTTTCTGTTTTTTACTATTTCTATAAATATTTAGGTTCCATTGGAAAATTACCTGACCTTCATACGTTCTTTATCCATAAAATTCAATTTCCGAGTAAAAAAAAAGTATCGGTCTTCATTATTCCCGCTATATTTCTTGACAATTCTTTTTTTCACGTAATACCAAGTTAGAGATAACCAGTCAATGTTTATACCACAATAGGTTACCGTTCCATTATTATTTTCTCAAGAAACAGAGTGAAATTACCCGTTCGATGCTATTTCGTATAAAAAAACAAAGTTGACCTTCGAATCTCCGAAGCGCTGCCGCCTATAAAA
>NIJG01000597.1:87338-103519 GCA_002201625.1 Euglossa dilemma | reverse complement strand
TTATCAGTGTATAATAAAAAAGCTGATATAACATCAAATGGGTTATGTCGCGCTAGCTTCGATCTTTCAATTCACGTATAATAAATACCCTCTACTAACACATTTTTAAAATTAAGTTTTAAAAGAGTGACATTTCAAGGCTGCTCTTTTAGATAGAAACAGTTTTAATTTTCGTCAATCCCGAGGATTACATTTTTATTGGATTTTGAAATTAAATATATACTTCTGCCACTGTTCGTCATAAAACTAAATTTATAAATTACTTAAAATTGTATTTATTTATTTTTTTAATTAATAATTAACATATCTCCCATTTTCATTTGACGTTAATTTTATATAATTAAAATTGTTTTTAACTCACTGCATTAAAAAATGTTTAAAGTGGTAGCGAAGAGACTTTGCTGAATTTCATATTCACAAGTTAAGGATTTAATTAAGTTCGATGACTACAGCTTATGTTCATCCTCTAGTCACACGACTCGTGGAATTATCTATTTTATTCTTGAGAAAAGAATACTCACTTTCTTCTTCGAACTTGACCCCCTTTTTCCAGTACACTTACGTAAGAATATAAAAAGGATCGTCACAGAGAAGACTTCTCTCCTTTTATTAATCGATGAATTGAAAGTTCACCGAACTGCAGTATCAATTATAATTATTCCATCGATGACGAATTGAGAAAATAAATTTTTTCGTCAAAACGATATTCTCAAAAAATGGATCAGAATGATATAAGAAAGTCTCTGACGAAAAATATTTTTTACTTCCGTTTCAAGCACAGAGAACGAAAGAATTTAATTAATATTGGACGTAAAAAATAATTGTATTAAAAAGACAGCATAAAATGTCTATTTAAAAAATTTCTGAAAAATTCTCACTGTCTGAACACTTGTTTGAACTTTATTATATATTTCAATATTTCATATAACGAGACTATAACATTTTTATTAAAAGAGGTTCCAAAGCTACTTAAAAATATTACTGAAAAATATTAAATTTTCATTGCTTGTGTATGTTTCATAATAATTTTATAACAGTATTTGTGAATTATTTTTTATCGTTTTCTTTGCTAAGTGAGAAATTTATAATAATTGTATTAAAGAAGATAAGTTAACAATTATTCTGCTACAAAACTACAATTATTTTGAATAATAAAAATTATATCGTCTTAAACCAGTTTAACATTCTTTTAAATGGTTTCTAAAAGACCAGTATTAAACAGATATGAAATTAAACAGATTGTTGTTCACCGTTTAAATATTTAATATCGTGCCAGGAATGTATAAATATGTTCGGAATGTGTTTATTTCCACTTCGATGCCGTTATACACTCAATTTCGTGTAATTATACCATCGTGCAACAGATGGTACTGAAAATATTATTTTTATTGGGGAATTCCAATTTACCGACAGAGTTCCATGGTATCATCTTCTGTTTTAATAGAGTGGAGGGAGGAAAGCATTTAGCTTTGCGCGACCTCTATCGCGGAAAGTATTTGGAGCTAAAGGGATTAAATTACTTTTAACATTCCCTTAAACGATTATAATTGATCACGTGCTAGGATCAACACCCACGAGTTTTATCGTAATATCTCGCCTCGTGTCCACGAGTATTTTTACCCTACGTACTAAATTTAGACTTTAAATAGTGCAACAGAACAAGTCGTGTTCCGGATGACTCATTCGTGATTCTTGGTAATTCGAAGTGACGAGGTTAGCGCTATGCAGAGATGAAATTCCGCCAGGAAAGAGCGACGGAGATTCCCGTTATTACTTAAGATTTAACGTTCTGTTCCACTTCTCTTGTCTGATAGATTATTACTTGGAATCACGCACCATGTCTCATGCCTATACGTGAAACGAAAATTTAATATTTAGCTCACGGACTGAAGATTTATTTTTCGCCACTGTTATTTCCCATGAATTATTAACTTCAATAATCAGAGTTTCTTTTCAGAGTGTTAAAAAATATTGTTAAAAACTTGAAACAATATTAATTCAATCAATTTTCCGGTACATTTCTGTTATGTTGAACAAATTAAAAGATGTTTAGTTACATTACTAAACCATTGAATATAACATATGGAATACTAAATAGGACATTGTAAAGTAAGTATTAAGATATTTCAATACAAATACTGAAAATTCAAATATTTCAAATATCAAAACATTTAAGAAAACATTCAATGTTTCAGAATTAAACATCCATTATTTACCATTGAAATTAGCCATTTAGGATAAAGTTACTCATAGAGGGAAAAAAACAAATACAAATGCGTCGACACGCCCTCTAGGATTTACTGCGCATTTAAAGCAGAGCAGAGTTCAGGGGAAATCGTTAAGGTCGCATTTAATGCACCCTTAAATATCGTCCACCACGTGATATGTGTTATCGTAGGTCACACGTGACACAAGAATTGCTGTATCACGTTAGAAAAGGGGGTCAAGTTCGAGGCGGAAAGCGAGCTAAAGGTCTGGGGTCGAGATGTTGTCAAGACGTGGCGCGCAGAATGTAATAGGCGCTTTTCACGCGGAGGAAGTATCGATTTCATCGTGGCTCGCTAAATAATATATTAAGAGTACGCACGCAAAACCGAGAGGATTATTTTTCCACCGTTCTTTTCCCATGGAATTTTTTATTTTCCTCGGTTTTACTTTTCCATTTGGGCGCTTTGCTTGAATGCTAGCATATTTGATGGATTTATTGGATGGAGCTTTAAATTATACAAATAGAAACTCATTTTCTGCTTTTAAACGAATATTATCATACATTTGATGGATTTATCGCTTCGTGCTTTAACCTAAATAATAAACTTGTTATTTCTGAAATTTGGTGTAAAAAGAGTAGGTTACTGCTTATATGTTTACTGAACTATAATTTTCATATTTTTATTTATTTCTTTTAGTTTTTTGCAGCTTTGAAGAATAGGATAGTCGTGTAAAAATATGATACTTATTTGTTAAGAAACCCAAAAGGAAAAAGCAAGAAGATCATCAGAAGAATGAAATTTAAAAATTATAAATTATAAACCACGGAACATTCAATCACGGTTTATAGATAATCGTTTATGTAAAATAATTCGCATACTTCAAAAGGACAGAAAGAGGGGAAAGTAAATCTAGAATGCTGTAACGAAAGGATTTTAACATCAATCGCCGAAGTTTCGGCGAAAGTGGCTCGCATAACCCGATATCCAAGGGGACGAGATCGACGGCTCTTAATTTTTAAGCTGACGCAAAGCTCGTCCTCTTTAATGAGGCGTCCATGAAAAGCGAGAGTTCGAAGTGAAAGTTCCCGCATATTTTAACAAAATCCCCTTTTATCACGATAGCGATACCTTGAAAAGGAGATTTATGTAATGAATAAAATCAATACCGAGGTAAATATTTATATCGTGTACACGCGGCTGTAATGGCCATTAAATTTACCTTTATCCTAATTATATGTTAAATTCAAGAATTTCAATCAATGTGAAACGTATATAAAAATTTATTAATAAACAATGAGGTTCGTTAATAAAATAAAAAATAAAAACCTGTAGATAAATTAAATAAATTGAATTATTTTACTACTAACTTCGTTTCACTTATAAAGAAAATACATGATTATAATTTCACATTCCGATAATATTAACAAAGTTCGATAAGTTTAATCATATGTATACTATATTTCTCATTTCATTTATAAATAAAAATACTCGAGAAGATATTTCTTCTATGCAAAATTTCTATTCTAGATTCAATCTAAAATTTCATACAGCTGTAAGTAACAGAGATATTTAGGTATTTCCATTTAAATTCCCCGCCTTACATAAACCAACGAAACTGTTATTAACGCGGCTGCGCGTAACAAGCTCTTTGTACAATCGTGTCACGTGACTGCTTTTCGGCAGAGACGATCGTAAGCGACGGAATAAAGCCGGACTGTCGCAGAAGTTTATTGTCTTCAATACGTACAGCAGAAATTATCGTGGTTTATGTATAACCAACTCTTGGCACCAGTATATGTCCCATATTTTTAACAACTAGTGTTCCAAGTAACAAAATATTTCTCAAATACAAAGTCGTTTATTATTTAGGTTATGTCAAATGCTTGACACACTTTTCGAATGATATTTTCAGAATGTGTGTAACGATCGTCGTGCAAAAATGAAGAAAGCCGTATGGGGAAGCAACATGTGGCACGGGAGTAAGATTTCAGGAGTAAAAATGCACCATTTACGGTCGGCAGCTGTTCGCGTGCATTATACGTTTTCGAAGGTGGAACGCGCGTAGGCGATCGAAGGGACGAAAACCGAGACTCACTTTCGAGCTTGGAAAAGGAGGCAGGTGTCGTGGCATCGATCAAAGCTAGCGTCAGGTGCTTCAAGGCGGCGTCAAAGTCAGCGTGGACCTTCAGCATCAAGCCGAGCCGTAGGTGAACCTCGCAGGCTCGTGGAAATCCTGGTTCCACCCATAGCACCTGCTGGAATGCTTTCACGGCCCTAGAACAATTTGAAATTATGCTTTGATTAGATTTGCTACTAAATTTGTAGCACATAAGAACGAATACTATTTATTACCATTGTATTTATTTTACATAACTTTTTTGAAAATTTTAAGATCAGATATTTCTATCTTTCTATAGCTGAAGGTGGAAACTAGTTGATCTAGTTTTTTAGTACTGTATAATTCAAATATGTTTTTGAATCAATTTAGATTATTATGAATATTTGAATAACTTGAATAAATTTTTTTATAAATATAATTGTTACTATTGGTAGGAATTTATAAAAATAATATGAATATTGGGAATAGTAGAAAAATATTGTATAATTTATTTCTTTAATTCCTTGCAATCAAATTAAGATACTTGTGGATGAAAACTGATTTCATATGTTTAAAATTTAATCAATTAGGAATGTGATTGAAAACAAACAGGACCATGTATATATACCCTTTGTGCTTACTGTATATTAATATTGTAGTTTTGACTTACTTGTTAAAATAATTTAAAGTAACAGACATATAGAACATAATTACTATATAGGATATTAACAAATGAAGAATGCATTGATAAAGTACAATAATTGATTTACCAAAGTTACAATGAAATAAGAAAGTTAGATTTATGGTGAACTTTCTTTTTTTGTAATTTATGAGGAAATGTAAATTTTATAACAGATTCCGTGTAGCAGAATATTCTCTATCCTGATTTTACTTTTATTTAATCAGCACAAAAGTATTTAGTATTTTTGCATGTTCCATAAAAATATTTGTTTATACATGTAACAAAATTAACACTGTAGAATGCATATTTGAACCGTAATAACGCAAACTCACCGTTCCAGAGAAATATTTGTTTCCATAATGCAGCATATAATTATTCTTGCTTTCTACATAGATGTATTCTTTAAACTTCACTTAATAATTTACGTTGCATGAGGAATGAAATTTTAATAAACTTTAATAGAGCGGGAAACGCACATGTTTCTAATAAATATTTTACACTATTTTAGAAATTGGTAAATTTCTTTAATATTACGAATCTAAACAAAACTTTTAAGATATTACTTTCTATAAACTTTTATAGATATTTTTCAGGTTCAATTTATTCGAATTATTGCACCATAAAATTATGAAAGAGTTCAGTAAACCATAGAGTTCATTTCTTTAAGCATTTCTTCGTTTTCGAATCGAAGTACCGGAAACGCGATGTTCTTTCATGCGTTTTCAGGACATGACACTCGCAATTGCAAAATACCGATGAACAATCTGGACAATGCGTGTTAAATATTTATCAACGTTCGTTCACGGGGACAGGTTTCTTTTGGGGTCAACGAACGACCGCCAGTCTTCGAACATTGACAATTCGATTGTTAGATGCGACAAAAGACATGCAAAGTAAGAACCATTTCCAGCGACGGAATCTTTTTTCGGTTTATCCTTGAATAAAAATACTTGAATCATTTGCATCGATTAATGCTGCTGACCAGTATAAGGTATTCCACGTTTCAGTGATGCTTTATGCTCTTGTAGCCTGTATACCTCGTGCAAGATATATAGAGATCGTAAAATCGATAAGGCATCAAATATTCAGAAGGAGAAACCTCATTTGAAATATACCTTGGATTCAGTTTATTGATGCTTCAATTTAGATAAGTAGACACCGACAATATCTTAGCTTTGAGTTTCTATTAAAAAAGAAAATTAAGTATTGTATGATACTTTAGATCTTGTAGCATCAATCAGTGGTATTAGTTTGACATAGAACCTTATATGTGTTTTCCACTAACTATGGTTGAAGTAGAATGTTGCATGTGACCCTAAGTGTTAATAAATCAATTGGTGTCACTGCTTAATATAATTTAGGATCTCGTTACGTTTCTTCCGCCCATTATACCTTAGTTGTGGTGCAGAACCTACTGTAGAATCTTGCATGTGTCTCTAGATGTCACTGCAATGATATGTATGATATCTTAATCTAAAATCTCTTTGTAGTTTTTCTACCAACCTTTCTTTAGTTCTGATTCAGTTCCCAGTTAAGAATATATGAAATATTGTATGTAATTATGGGGAACCCCATATAATTGAAACCAATGGATTAGTTTGAGATCCACTTTAACATAATAGTACTTAATAGTTTAGCTCTAGTTTAATTCCTGTTGCAAGAAGCATGAAATATTTAATTCTAGGGCATCAGAAGTTTATATCAAGCAGTGTCACTATTTAAAGCTTAATATAGGATGTAGTTATGTATCTTTCACTGATTATATGTTAATCATGGTTCAGTTTCTATGGTAAAAAATTAGAATGTTGCATGAGATGTAGCAACCTAGTGCTTTAATGTAAGATCTTATCATGTTCTTTCTCTTGACTTTACCTTTGCAACAGTTTCTATTGAACAAAAATAGATTGTTGCATGATACCTTAGCTTTTATTATTTCAAAGAATGCTGCTACTTAATACTTTAGAAAAACCGTAATCTTTCTTTCATCTATTGTACCTGGCCTTTTAATCAGACTCTATATCAGAATATCTCAAGTATCCCTGAGTGTCTGTGCATCAATGGCTGCCAGATCCCTATATTTCTTCCATCAATTATTCTTTACCTTTGATTCAGCCTCCATTGAAAAAAAATATTGGATATAACCCAAAATATTCATTGCATCTATGACTTCATCTATGTAACAGATTCACATAGTATAACAGATTCTCTAACACAATCATAAGAATAAAGAAGAGGAATTTTCATTATTGACTAAAAGTGTTACATCTATACCTGGAATTATATCATATTAAATAACAGGAAAAATAAGGAGATTAAATTGAAACCAAATAAAATAAAACATAAAAATATCAACTTTAACACAGAACCAATGTTAACTATATAACATAAGATGAAAAGAATGTCGACCTAACCTACTTTACTAACATTTCAGTGTATACCGCCAAGGACTAGAAAGCAGGAATTTCGGAAGCATCAAAGGTGAAATCAGACGTTTCTTGCCGACGTGTTATCTTGCTAGCCATCTTCCCATCTTTGTGCAGCTCTTTTACCGAGTTCGACAAGAGGCATTACTATTGAGAGATTATACTCATTCTAATGGAAAAGTAAACAATTAATAATTACTATGAATATATTAATTAATGACAATGATGATATAACGAATAGAATAACAAAGAGATAAAACATAACCTCTAAAACATATAATTAGGCTGATTTATAACTTCCTTCCTTTTTAATCATATGGTAATATAGGTTATTTCTGCAGGATTTCAATCGTTCCACTAGATTCACGTCGTCCACAAAAAACACGGTTCGTTAAAAATTCACGGTTAAGGAACAAGTTCAAGCGAGGGACCCTGTCGCATAATCGCGTGCATCGCGCGCGTGCAGGAAGATGGACAGGAAGCGGTTGGTGTTCTGGCTTGTCACGCGACAACCGCGTCCGGGGGAGCAACGAAAAGCATAGCGACAACTGGTGGACGGCAACAATAACGATTGTGCAGTTGCAAATGACACGGTATGTGTATCCACCCGGTTGAGACATGCCGGGAGCTAAATGAAGCCGACCCGATTCGACGCCGCGGAAGAAAGCCGGAAATCAATGCTTCCTGGTGACGATTGTGCATCGACGAATCTACAAAAAGTATTTTCCCAGATGCAATCTTGACTTTTCCATAGGATATTTTAACTCTTCGACCTTCTCGTAAGCTTCAATACCTTCGGAATCTACGAACAAACTTTGCTAATTTACTTCGATTAATTTCTTAAGCCAATTTAAAATTATTCCTAATTTTTTCCGAATTTTATTGTGTTCTTCGATATCATAGTGATACCGAACTTTTTTCAAGCAACAAAATATTCGTAAATTATAATGGAAGAAATTACATTATGCAATATTAATATTTGTGAGGTTATGTTGGCTACGAAATTTCTAAGCATAATTCCCAAACCTGCAAAAATTATTCTAGATAACGGTATTCTCTATGAAATATTAAAAAATAAAAAATTCTATCGACAGAAATGTCATGTATAAAATATTATTATTAATATTAATAACTCAGGGAATACTATCACAATCTAAAGTTCATATGTGATATATGTTACTTTAGTAGCTTAGTAAATTTTATTCTCATTCAGTTATCTTGTATTATAATTAGACTAATATAATCTTGTTGCAGCCTCAAGTCCCATTTACAAATGCCGCATTGTCATAGATGCTTCTTCGGGGTTAACCCTTTGCACTCGAGGATCTTTTCGTTAAAGAAAAATAGTAATTGGAAGATTTTCTCCTATAAAGTGGACGAGATTTTTCAAACGGTAAATAAGAAATCATATGCAAATTAAGACATAAAATAATTTTATTTCGATATTCCACGTATCGTTGGGTAATTTTAAATTTCATATATTAATTAATATCGATCTTTAGAATCTGATTAAATGGCGATTGAGACTCGCTTCTCGAGTGCAAAGGGTTAATACATTTACTTATATTCTCCTTGTCAACTGTTACAGATATATAATCATTTGAACCGTCTCGCAAGCCGCTGCGCTGTATACAACTACGATCACCCTGCCAAGAACAACGAATCATCGGCTTTAACGAACCATTTGACGAGTGACAAGCGCGAATTCCAAGCACAGGCGATGTCGAGCGTCATTTTATTTCGGCTTTTGGAACCTCTGGACGGAAGCCAGCGTTAAATCAACGTACACGAATTGAGCAATACGAAGCTGGTTTGAAGTTCGCTGCTCGGCCTCGCGTGAGACGGACCTGCATACATATTGGATGCGCGGCCAGACCGCACTTTCGAACGGGTCCCGTCGCACTTTTCCGTACCGACACGGAAAACCGATAGCGTAACAGGTTGTGGTAATGTTCCGTAACCTCGTACAGAGCATTCGAAGGACATTCGCGGGGGTCCGTTCGGATTAATTGCACTCGGATCTGTTTGTCAACTCTGTTGAAATTCATGTAAATTTTACAAACAATAGTTTACACTTTATTCACACAATGTACTTACAATTTAGAAAATTCTTCATACGAGATAGCACGTTTTCGATGTGTCTTATGGAAATTAAGGTTTTTAGGTTAATGGTACGAAACACATAACCAAAAGAAAATCTGTGGATAAACATATCATGAAAATTCATACCGTGTTGTGCGAGAGTTAGATATTAATGTTAGATAAATACTAAAAAGTAAACTCTGCATTCGACTGAACCAGATGTAACAAAGAAATCTCGAAGTCATCATCGTTTCATTAAAATACAAAGAATATAGTTGAATATATACACATGTAAACATAAAAATGTATGTATCTTAAACTTAAATTAGTATCCAAAGCGATTTCTGTCAACATAACCTATATCACGTTGTTACGTTCGAACTTAAATCACATGTTTTCTATAATTACAGGTATCCAAGATGCTAAGAGACAAAGAGAAACTGGATAGCTTGTCAATGGGAAAAAGACTGCGAGAAACATCGTCCAGTAAATGAAGCAGAAACACAAGATTGTTCGGTGGAGGGGAGCTGGGAGGTCGGAAGTAACGAGAACGTTAATTCCGCGGCGAGCTCGACGACAAATTAATTGAAGCCAGGCTGGCATGGCGCGGTGAGAAGTAGAACGAGCGAGATAAAAGAAGGAAAGAAGTAAAAGAGAGGGGAAAAAAAGGAGAAGGAAATGAGAAGCAGGAGGAGGCAAAGAGATAGGTCGGTTGCCTTGGCGTAAAGGCGGTAGTAAATTCATTCACGAGAAGCTATTCATTCATCGCTTCATTCACTCCGCGTTTCCTTTCGGGGTTCGTTGTCTTCTGGAATGAGTCACTGTTACACGCGGCCGACCGGTCGTGTGGGAGAGGCAGAAATGTCACTGACTCGGCAGAGATTGCGAAACATGCTCGCGTGAAACGCTTCGATCGGTACTGGGAATGGCGGCGCGCTGGATGGGAACGAAATTTTACCGCGGTCGCAGAGTCGCCGCTTTCGAATCTCGCGCCATAAATCCTGCCTGCGCGCGCATGCGATGCATCGAATCAAGAGCGCGCCTTATGCGACGTTAATCGCATAAATTCAAGTTGGACGTGAACACGAGTAACTGATACTCAGCGTGATTTTTAATGAGTTCCACAGGATGTTCCGTGTAACTGGGCCAAGTATAGCTTTAAAATGGTAGGAGGTAGAAGACGTACTTCATTATGCAAAACGACAGGCTTCCAAGTGGTGAATCATGCGGAACATGTGGATTAAAGCTTCGAGCAGCCTTCATATCTTTTGATACCAAACCGTGTATCTTTTTACAAACCAGCCGATGAATTTTTTTTATAAATCGACATTAAGGTATTTATGCTTATTTTCGAAATAATAAATTTTACTAAATTATTCGTCATAAATAAAATTTGTTTTTGTAGAAAAGAAGAAGTTTCCGTTTGATGTTCATGATCGATGGCGCGAAATTTGAACGAGTTTGCGTGTCTGTGCTGCTTGAGCAGGAACCGTGACGGCTAATGGGTCAAAACCATTGCAAAAGAACAGAATGGCCGCCCGCGAAGCAAGAGCTGATCTGTGACCGACCTATCTCAACCATGACGAAACAGAAACGGAATCCGATACTGATTCTGACGGCTGATGTCGCTTGTTTGTTGCCGCTGCCATTGACCTGGGTATTTATAGGTTGAAACATCGATTCACAGCGGAGAACAACTTGTACCGGCTGTCCGACGGCAACGTTGATATTCATCATCCCGCTGAGCCGGATTGAAAAAATACAAATCGATAAATCGCGCTACAACAGTAACAATCGTGTTATACTTCTGACATTTTACGAGCGACAACGTGTTTTAACAGCTTTGTAAACGCGGCTGGAGATAAATTTTAAACCTTTCGCTACGGTAACGTCGCTTGGCGGTCGATTTAAATGATCCTGATAAATTTATCAACGAATGTATTTGTAATTTTATTTTATTCACAGAGCATTCCATTATTAATCAACCACTCTGGAATATTTCTTAAATGGTTAAAGATACGAAGGAGATTATTATGAGGAGAATTGTTTAATATTCTATATGAAAATGTATAGGAAAATTCAAGGTTAAGTTCATTTATTTTTAATGCAAATTATAATTTGTTAAAATGAATTTAATTGTGTGCTATTTTGGGACATTTGATGTAGTAGAAGATTATAAAGTAACAATATTGGTTAGTAGATTAGGTTATTTGTACTTTGATGTTAACCCATAAGGATAATAATTACCATTAATTACAATTTTCATTTCGGTCAAGTTATATATAGCTGCTATAAATCAATTGTTAAGTGACAAAATAATGGTCGGTTGATAAAATAATACAGCACTGTATCAAAATTGCAAAATAATTTTTAGTATATGTAACAGATGGTGCTGTATGTAAGTTTCAAGTCACACGGTGTTTAGAGAGTTTACCCTCATAGTATTAAGCATTCTTTGTCTTATGAGGAGTGTACTCTATCAAGTGAGTACTTCATGTCCAATGAACAAAAAGCTATACTGGTTTGCAAAACTATAAGAATAAAGGGTTTAAAATAATTAAAGCAATTTATTTGAAATACAAATTTTAGATCATTTTAATATTACTCTTTTCATTTTTTCTCTTTTCTTTGAAAAATATACCACAATACGTACGTTTGGTTTTTCTATACTTGCAATGCTGGTATATGTCAACGAAGCCACGTAGAAGAAACATTATTCATTCGGATACCTATGTAAACGAGAATAAAATTACTATAAAGTTCGTCTTCCATTAATTTACTTTTTATTTAATTATTTTTCTTTCAAAACTATTTAATATTCATTATAAATATCTCGGATTTTTTAAATTTTATTTTTAAATAAAATACTTATGCAGAAATAAGGATTCAAATATTGTAAATAAAATCTAGAATTACCTAATTATCGCATATAATTATTCTAAATTGCTTTTCTCATCAATATACATACTGTATTTAATCGGTTCAAATATTTTCAAACACAAATATTCAGAAATTGAAAAAATGAAAATTTATTATTCAGAATTCATGACTCCAATATTACACTACTTTATTTATCATCGAATTATTTTGTAAACAAATTCTTTAAATTCCCATTAGTCCTTCGCAAACCTACAACACAGAAATTCTAGTTCCGTTGCATCGCAGTTTGCACAAATTTATCGACCATCGAATGCTCAAAACAAATTCAAGAATTTCAGCCTAACTCCGAAACCACATACGCCATTCAGCAATTGTTACCACCATCGAGCAAACTTGACGGTTCACGTTGAGTGAACGCGAACTGCCCAAGACGCGGCGAAGAAAGGGCGTTTGCTATCAAACAGCAAACGCAAGCCATCGAAATGGAATCTAAATGAAGTCATTAAAGCCGTGACGAGGCCCTGCGTAGGCTATCTTCTCTAGAATCGCAAGGACCTTCTCTCTCCGCGGTTATCGTAGCGCCGGTGCATTTCGGATTTCCTGCTCCCGGCTGTTTCGTGCGTTCAGCGCGTGCAAAAGCGTGGCCAAGCGTTCTTCGCGTCGCGGTGCAGCGGCCTCGAAGGGTGCATTTTAATGCACCCTCGGCTCGGGAGGTCGCTTTAACACCTCATAAATTAATTACCGTCGGTATGGCCTATTAATGGCCGTTTTGTCGACCACCCGAGACGATTCTTAATCTCTGCAACTTTCTTTTCTTCTGCTTAACGCTTATCCTGACTTATCTTCCTCATTTTTCTTCCTGCACCCCTGATTACTTTCTGCGTAAGACGGTTTTCTTTGCTCTTTGAAGAGACGGATAAAGAGAATGTTTGACAATGTTTGACGACGTTTCGTCCTCTTCTGTTCTTGCTATTTGAGGTTACGTTCCCTTTTTATTACCTTTTGCATAAGACGGTTTTGTTTGCTGTTTAAAGAGACGCACAGAGAGAATGTTTAACGACGTTTGACGATGATTCGTTTCTTTTTCGCTCGTGCTACTTTAGGTTATGTTACGTGTCGTTTATTTTCATAGCATGGTTATGGATTCCTCCATATCTGCTTGAAAATTATTTATATTTTGTTGCGTTACGTGCTTCTTATTGCTTTCTATGCAATATTGCTTTGCTTTCCGTTTGAAAAGGTGGATAAAGGAAATGTTTGACGATGTTTGAAGACGCTTGGTAATGTTTGACGATGATTTTCTAAAATAGAGAAATATCGAACATATTCCAATGTAAAAAAACACGTATAAAATATCGATTAACCTGTACTTATTTTATTAAGAAATCCAAGTTCCTTCTTCGTCGAATATATGCTTTCGAATTTTTGAATGGGACTGTACGTCATAAGCCTTTACTGTCTACGTGTATATTAGGCGTACAATTTCTCTTCGAAAAGTTGATATGCATAACGAAAGGAGCGAACAGGTTAACATTGTTCAGTATGTAGAAATATAGTTGTCTATTGCTATGACTTTATAGTTGGGATATTTGCTATGATTGATAGTGCTTACAAGATATGATAATATAGGAGATAGGGACGGGTATTTTGTAACGTACGTTACGTTTGATCGATGCTATGCAGCTTGATAAGAGGTTCCTGTTTTTTAGCTAGTAATGAAGTAATTGGATAAGTATACAGGATGTACACCGATCAGCTGATATACATCGAAAGTAAGAAAGTTTAAGTTTATATAAGATATTATTTGCAGTAATTATTACAGAATCGCTCGACTGCCTGCGCAAATTTATTCTTTTTCTAATTCAATTATAATTAATAAAGATAAAGTGAAAAAGTAATTCCTGCTTATAAAAATTTCCTTTCCGTTAATTACAGTATCCAACAAATTCTAGCTTTTCCTCTAATCTGTAATATTTATTAATTAATACTCGTAGAGTTTATTTCCGCAAAAATTGTATCACCTTTGGTTTTCAAAAATTGTGAGTTTTTTCAAACGAAAACCTAATTTAATCTAAGATGAAGTATTATGTAGAAAGTAAGAATGTTATTGGATTTTTGTTTTCTTTTCAGACATGAGTTTTTTCAAACGAAAATCTAATTTAATCTAAGATGAAGTATTACGTAGAAAGTAAGAATGTTATTGGATTTTTGTTTTCTTTTCAGACATGAATTATTTTCCTTTTTTCATATTTTTTTTTTCGATTCTATCTATCTATATCTGAGAATTCGAATTCTTCTTACTAATCTCTTTCACTTCACGTTTATACGTATATTTTTTCTCTGCTTTTAATTATTTTTCTTTTCCAAGATTTTATTTTCTTCGTTTCTATTTATATTCAACAAATTCTAGCTTTTTCTCTAATCTGTAATGTTCATTAACTAATACACGTAAAATTTATTTCTTCAAAAATTGTATTATCTTCGGTTTCCAAAAATTGTGAGTTTTTTCAAACGAAAACCTAATTTAACTTAAGATGAAGTATTATGTAGAAAGTAAGAATGTTATTGGATTTTTGTTTTCTTTTCAGATATGAATTATTTTCCTTTTTTCAGATTTTATTTTTTCGTTTCTATCTATCTATATCTGAGAATTCGAATATTTCTTATAATATTCGAATGTTTCGTCGTTGGGTTGTTCATTCCGCTTTCATTTCATTTCTTCTTACTAATCTCTTACGTTTATACGTACATTTTTTCTCTGGTTTTAATTATTTTTCTTTTACAAGATTTTATTTTCCTCGTTTCTATTTACATTCACTTGAGAATTCGAATATTTCGTATAATACACGTTATAGAACGCGCTTGATCTAAAGATATAAACTGTCTCTAAATCTTTCTTTTTCTACAAACTTTCTCGACAACCCAATATGTACGCAATTATTCTGTCCGAAGGTGAACAACAAAACACAAGGAACGTGCTGCATTCTTGCGCAGGATATAATATACGGACCTCGTGTTCACAGCGTTAAATATTACGTATCGTTGTCAGCTGCTTGTACCCTGGCCATTCTTACGTAATAATAGCGCTATTCTCACTTCGCAGGATCGTACGTGTGTCCTTATACCGTGTAAGATACCGTTTCGACACCCACGCAACAATTGTAATTTTCATAGCGATAGACGCAACAGAGAAACTCGCTTTTCGTTTCTCTCGAATGAAAAAGAAAAGAAGGCAGAAAATATCCGTTCTTATACGATTTTGCGTTTACTACGAGTATTTGTAAATCTGCATTCTAGCTTTGGATCGAGAATCGATGTAAAATAGATCTAGAATCGTAGAGGATACCATGCAAACATTTCATTTAATTAAAAGAACAGATATAACATATGAAAATAAATGCTAAGATATGTAAATACAGCGGAAATAAAAATTGCGAAAATTAAACTTCATTAAAATGTATTATCGAATTATCATATTTTCATTAAATTTCTAATATACATAGTTACAGTACTGATATCGCAACGTGAACTTAGTTAATCGATTTAAACGGAATATAAAACTTCTTCACTTCCTGTCTGTAATCCATAATTCATTTTTACGTATCATTACAGTTCTCATGCTAGAGTGTCTAATAGTATGGTTTACTTAGATCTTTGTCTCTCAGTATTCATTTACTACTTTTACAATTCAATTCTTCTGAACCCCTAACTATTTAAAAATTCATTCACAGATCCGCGTTCTACAGTCTAAAACCAACTTATATAACCTTAACACATTGTGGTCGAGCGTTTTGTACTGGAGCATT
>NIJG01000597.1:63019-73302 GCA_002201625.1 Euglossa dilemma | reverse complement strand
CCTCTTATGGTAAAAATATTTAATTAGCTTATACCTTAAGAATTTTATACGTTAAGAAGTAATTTCTTTTTCAAAGCTACTTATCAAGATATAATTCTCCGGATGGTAAAGCAGATCGATTATGCTTGATGCACGATCAACGAATTTGTTACCATGTATAACCTTTAAAAGTCAGTTAATCTTCTCGTATCGTAATATTCTATTACATGCCGTTGAAACGTTAATAAAAGATAAAATCGTTGCGGCTCATTTCACCGATAATTTCGTAATTAAATTATGTCCCACCGAAGGTAAGCAAGTGCGTGAATATTTCGGCGCGGCGCTGTGCGCGACGCGCACGGGCGTCGAGTATGTAACGCACAAGATTGAAGGGTTATCGGAAAAATCGAGAGACATTAAAAGAATAATAAATACGCACATGCCGATATTCAGGAATATATAACTCTTTCGTGTTATCCGCATGGCGATTGGTTAATTAATATTACACGTCAAGTATTTTTCATATATTTGTCTGCGAAGTGTTTCATTTGTAACGTTTAACTTTAATTGGATTTATCGAAAGGGATCGAGGCCGTGTATCGATTAATTTCCAGCACACAAGGATACTACACGTAGATGACACCGTGAACGCGCCTGTACCGTTCGTGTCTGTTGCATGTTCCCTGCATTTGCACCTGCATCGACCATCCAGCTGCAACGACGCCTGCCGATGTCTCTCTTTCTCTTCTTATTTTTCGTTTCCCCCTCGATACTTTCAAAATGCAACGACGGTTGCGACATTCGACCTTCGCCATGGCCGACATTTCCTCGTTTTTTGACAACCGACTCTGCACTCTTTCTTTCTTTCTTTTATTTCAATTTTATCCTATACGGGGTGATTCTAGTGGAGAAACCTTTTGGAGGTTAGGAAAATATTTTGCGTCAAACATCTTTGAATCAGGGGTGACTCTAAAATAGTTTTGTAATTTTATTACAGTAATGCAATAATTTAAGAATAAATGTATATAATTATGATAATATTTACAATTTTAATATTGTATCTAATATATACAAGTTTAGTTGCATTGTTTATTATTGATTTCTTATTTTTGTATATTTTATTCAAAGTTCAGATTCTTATAAAGTTAAAGGTAGTTTTCGTGTACTTTTTTAAATTTATCAGGAAAGTATATATTTAAATTTGATTTGAAATATATGTTTAGATTTTTCTCGCTTTCAAAATTTTTGAAAATTTGGATTATGTTATTATTATACTTCCTTCTTTCACAATGTGATAATTATAAAAATAAAGGGCAAATAAATGTTATTATTATTGGTGTACAAATGTTCAAATATGTGGCATGAATATCTATCTGTGTCTTCTATTTATAAACACTTTTAATGTCACGATTATTCTTCCGTTTGTATCGAACAATGCCAATCAATAGTACTATACGTATAAATTCACGATTTTACGATCGTTTCATCTATCATTAAGATTTATGATCTTGCCTCTAATTTACTTTCGAATGAATTGTAATACCAGAAAAATCTAACGTGAGTTAACTACAAAGGACAGTGTAAAGATTACAGCATGATTCATACTTTTAAATACTTAAATTAAATTATTCCGAATATTATCAAATATTTATTGAATTATATAATACTATTTTTATTTCCGATTAACATATTCCATGTTAGATGCAGTTTTGACCAAAGACCAGATTTAATAAAAATAATTTAAATAAAATATTTGCAACAGTCACACCATCAACAATTTATCTATTAACTTACAAAATTTAATGGGAACTCACAATCGTGGCAATCACATTGAAGAAGAAAATTAAACGTCATAGTTTCTCTATATGTTCTCTACTAAACTGCTAGTGCAATCTTGGAGCCTTGTAATTTTAGAGAGAACATAAAATGGTGTTTGAATATATACGATTTCACGCAGGTCGAATTATACCGTTTTAATTTTATTTGAAACTTGCGCCATGTTTAACAGGAATGGCATCGTTGGAATCGAATTAAAATAAAACAATCGTGAAGTTGAACCTTGATTCCTCTAACGGTATCCATTATAGGGATCAGATTCATTAAAGATAATCAAAAATACGTTCAACCTCTCTCTGTATTCGATACACGCTACGAACTACACTCTAAAATAACCATAAACACCTCTTGCAAAATTCCAAGATTTTCTTAATTATTCTACAAAATTCTAAAACTAACGAAAGTTCTAACAAACGTCTCGAAACTAACCTATATTTCCATTACGCGACAGCCAATCTCTAATTAACATTCTCGTGATTACCCCTGAAAGCGTAAAAACTTTCTTTATCCGACCAAGTCACGCCATCCAATTAATTCCGGGCATCTAAACTCGCAGTTCTATCACCAAACGCGACACCGGAAAAATCACGGTCGGCAATGCAGTTTCCGCCCACGAGCTTGAGTATCTCGGTTCCGTATCTATCTAATGCATTTTCTGTGTTCTCATAGACGATTTTATTCCGCTAGTCAGTCCGCCGGTACATGCGTCGCATAGGACACGAGGTATGCAGAATATCGTCGATTCCGATCGTAAGGCACGTCTAAGACCACCAGACTAGATCGTAAATTGCGACAGACGAGAGACAGGGACAGAGCCCAGGGTCCGGCGTGCTTTCGCAACGGCGTAATGCCGCATTGTTGTGCAGCTGGAAATTGCCGGTTCTTTTACCATGCGATGCAACGTGCGCAACGGTACTCCTACTACCACCAACGCTATCTTCCGTGCCGGTTCCCCGTGATAGAGCGCCGCGCTGGCATACCGGGTGTATCGTGAATTAATCCGCCTTCGCTGCGACGATAAAACGTCGCGGTACAGTTAGGATTGTATAACTAATGCTCGGTCGATCCAGTGTATCCGGCAAAGAAGTTTGATGACGCTTTTTGTGCCGGAATATTCAACGAACGAAGATGGGTTCGATGTATCTATAAGTTAGGCTCGATGTGTTAAATTTTACGTAACGGTAAACAGATACGGTGTATTAGAGGTTAAGTTCGATGTTTCCGAAATTTTTCCGATTTTTCCGCTTTTTGTGCCGGAATATTCAACGAACGTACATGAGTTCGATGTATCTATAGGTTAGGCTTGATGTGTTAAATTTTACGTAACGGTAAACAGATACGGTGTATTAGAGGTTAAGTACGATGTTTCCGAAATTTTTCCGATTTTTCTGCTTTTTGTGCCGGAATATTCAGCGAACGTTGAGTGGGTTCGATGTATCTATAGGTTAGGCTCGATGTGTTAAATTTTACGTAACGGTAAACAGATACGGTGTATTAGAGGTTAACACTAGGTTTAGTTGGATATTTCCAAAATTTTTCCGATTTTTCTGCTTTTTGTGCCGGAATATTCAACGAACGTAGATGGGTTCGATGTATCTACAGGTTAGACTCGATGTGTTAAATTTTACGTAACGGTAAACAGATACGATGTATTAGAGGTTAAGTTCGACGTTTCCGAAATTTTTCCGATTTTTCCGCTTTTTGTGCCGGAATATTCAACGAACGTACATGAGTTCGATGTATCAATAGGTTAGGCTTGATGTGTTAAATTTTACGTAACCGTAAATAGATACGGTGTATTAGAGGTTAACACTAGGTTTACGAGCGTTTTTTGTATACCTATTTTTACGGACACTCGTCAGATTTACGAGTAAAGGAAACTACGTATTTTCTTTAAAAACTAAACGATGAATTTAATTTGAAAACCATCGCAATATTAAAAGACTTAATATTAGTTCATTAAATGTGTTTATATCGTATAATTGCAGCAACCTACCCGTCAAATTAACGGGTTACGTAAACCTAGTGTTAAGTTCGATGTTTCCGAAATTTTTCCGATTTTTCCACTGGAATATTCAGCGAACGTAGATGAGTTCGATGTATCTATAAGTTAGGCTCATTGTGTTAACCCTTTGCACTCAAAAGACGACTGTCGGTCGCCACAAAAATTTTGAAGTCCCATATTAATTAATATACCAAATTTAAGATAATATAACAATATATGAGATAACGAAATGAAATAATTTTACGTGTTAATTATTTTACGATTCTTTATTTACTATTTGAAGAAACAATATCAGTTTTATAAAAGAAATTCTGTGAATTTCCACTCTTCTGTAGCCAAAAAATCGTCGAGTGTAAAGAGTTAAATTTCACGTAACAGTAAATAAATACGGCGTATTAGAGGTTAAATTCGATATTTTCGAAATTTTTCCGATTTTTCCGCTTTTCGTGCCGGAATATTCAGCGAACGTAGATGAGTTCGATGTATCTATAGGTTAGACTCGATGTGTTAAATTTTACGTAACGGTAAATAGATACGGTGTATTAGAGGTTAAGTTCGATGTTTAGAATTCGTATGTTAATTTGCTCAGTGGTAAGCGAGTTTAATATATTCCGTGGTAATTCTAAAAGTTTCTTAAACCGACGAAGAAACGTGATACAGTTAACGTCGAGCTGATACAGCGTATCTGGAGAAGAAGCTTGACGAATCTTTTTACCGTGAAATATCCGGAGAGGTTAAATGCGTTATAAATGCATTATAGGTTAGAATGTTAAATTGCAATTGTAACAGAGAAATTCGAGGGTCCATTTTGAAATAGAATATTCGATAAACCTAAATAACTAAGTCTTATTATATTATAGGTTAAGTTTAATATTACGAAGTGGAATATTAAATTTAAAAAATTTGTAAAATGGAAGAAGAACATCATAAATGATATATTATTAAATATACTACTATCTTATTGTCTTTGGTATTACTGAGAGAAAATATTATTATTTATAAAATTTCACATATTTCAATTTACAATTTGATATATAATTGCTTGTAGTCTAAAGATATTTATAATATCGTTCGAAATAATATTTTCATTTGATATTAATGAAATTTTGAACCTGTTGAAGATATTTCCATCGTAAATATATTTCAAATTTCCCCGAAATAGATTTCAGGGAATAAGGGGAGAAAGGTTCGGGATAAAGCGCTATCATATTTGAAAAAGTAGATGGCTCTGCAGATAGCCCCCTAGACAGGTTAGATAAGAGAGATGTGTGTACATACTCCACTTTACTTTCGGCTTTATCTTTTTCGATAAAACCGGATAACTGTACTCGGCTAAGTTAACGGATATTATTAGAGAGACAATTAATCTCGCTGCACAGTATCTTTCACCGGCTATTTATTTTGGTTATCTTCATCCCAATTTTTCCGAAAGTCAATAAAATAAATCTCTCTCGTATTTATCTACTTTATTCGAAATTGTTTCGTCAGGGCATTATCAGAATTATAAATAATTGCGATAAAACATTCGTTGGAGTAACAGCGGTTACAACCAGTAACGGATGAAATCCAGAGTAAATAATAATAATTATAATTCTTTGAAATTACATTAAGCAAGGAATTAAATAAAAGTTTAATTACAGAAAATTGTACGAAACATATTAACACAAATTTTATACGTTTTTGATCATTTGTGAATTAGAGTAGGATAGAATTGGCTAACGAAAGTTGAGATCGTTATTTAACACGAGATATGAATTTTCAGTGATCTTAAGAGTGTAAACGAATTTCCTGGACAGAACGAAGGAATAAACCTTGAACTTACCCAAAATTAAACGGAGAAGGGAAGAAGAAGCGATTCGTGGACCCTTAATTATTCGTAAATTATAGCAACGAGTCGTTGATAAACAGCCAAATCACTCGGTCTCATTATCCAACAAGAAACTGCAGCGCAGACTGAAGAAACCTTTCACCTTGCTTAAACAAATCACTTGCAATGAAGCCATAAAAAAGGAAGGGAGAACACGAAAAGGCAGAAGCAAGAATTACTGCACTCCGTAATTAAAAGAAAAATAAAACAACGTTCCGGGGTATATGATCCAGCTCACGCGCGGTTAATTATATCCAAATTATGTTAACGAGCCGAAAACCCATCAACCCCTTTCTCTCCCTATAATTTCTCCCCTTCGTGTACAGGACCACCTAAATGTATTATCATCTCAGCAATTGTACGTTTCGCTTTACTTCGTTTAATTGTATAATTTCCACGAGGATTATTTTTCAGGCGGACCTCGAATATACAGGGTGTTCCAGAATCAATGAAAAAATTTGGAAAAATTGTTTTAGGAGCTAAATCGAGTAAAATTAATACGAAGATGTACTCTAGATTGAGTATCGTGGTAAAAAAATTATAAATAATTTTTAAGAATATGAAATATTACTCCTGTAAATATGAGAATTGAATGTACCGAGTTGTATTTCTACTTCAGCTGGAATTAGATAAAAAGAATGTAAGAATATAGTATTTTACAAATTATAACATGTTTTATACAAAAGATCTTCTTTTGAAAAATTCTTTTGTCTCAATTTCTTAGTAATTACTGTAATAGAAATATAATCAATTTTTCAATATTTTTCATTGAAAGTATTTAGTCAGGTATTCAACTAATTTTAATCACGTGTGTAGCATGGTCATTCCAAACAAAGAATGTTGTACATGTATACCACGGTGCTGCTTCGGTTCGTTACAAAGTAAAATATTACTTATGTTGGTTGAAAGAACGTGGTTTCCGATAATAAAGTCAAAGCTTGTGTCTGGCACACGACCTACCTTCGAGATTTGATTTGGTTAGCTTGAAAGCATGCAAGATAGCTTGGTATTTTATAACTACAGAATATTCCAATATGAAATGATATTCATATATAGTTACTGTAACTGGGATGGTAAAGCTATTATTTGTAAGTTTTCTTACCATTCTACTTTCCAAAATACTTTTAGGACATTAAGAGAAACGTGTTTTCTCCTGAGATCGACTGTGGAACGTAAATTTGCTATAAAATCAAAAATAGAATGAAGTAAATGCTTCAGAATTATTGCTTCGTTGTAAGTATGCACAACATACATACATACAACATACATGAAGTGAGCAAAGACTCGCGAATATTTCATAAGACACCCGGTATAAGGAAAGGTACGTGCTTTTTGCTTGTCTCTTTTGGGCTTATCTGTAAAGAAATAGCACGTTTGAAACCTGAAAGAAGTAGAGTAATTATAATACAATAACGGAACATTAACACTGTCACCCGGTTCGGTAGATAGCTTCTGTCGGCTTACAATTACTATCCGTAATTATGCACCAAAGAAGTCGACTAAAGTCAAGTTGTGACTTCTCGAGCTTCTCGAGCAGAGGAATTCCATGCAAGAACGGTAACCATTGTACTTCTTGCTTCATAATGTCTTCATAATATTTGAGAAAGCAAGAGAATATTGCAGAAAGGAAAGAATCATTTTCTATCATAAAAATTATAGAAATGGATACACCAAGGTAGTGTCCAATTGAAAAATGTATCATGCAAATTACAAATAATATATCTGTATTTTTATTTATAGCAAAAGAATCTTCAACGTAAATAATAACTTAAGTAATATCTTAATTTATTTCGTTAATTTATTTTCCCAATTTTACTCGTTAACACGATATCGATTATCGAGAATAAAAATTCTACTGTAAAAATCTTGCTTAGTATTCTTATTAGGGAAAGTATCACGTACGTTTCGAGACACAGTGTATTGAAAGTCGCAGTGTGCAATAAACGAGGCATCGTATATAGCGTCCAAGATTCAATTTAGTTTAAAAGACATTGCGAGTGTGTTATTTCTTTAGTATAATAAAATCGAGAACATTTTCTTCCAAGGGAGAGGAAAGCAATAAATTGTTTCATTCCACTAGTTCTCTGTTTGATCCCTACTACACACGTGGGCGGGCAATTCCACGAGGCCATAAAGCTCTCGGTATCACCGAGATCACAAGAGTACTATTATAACTGGGACAACAAGAGTGATACGAAAGGTTGACAAGGGCTGGCCCTCGCCCAAAGCCCTTCATACTGGTTCTGGAACACCCTGTACTATATATTAACCCTTTGCACTCCGAATAATGTTCGTCAGCTGTGGATGGACTTGTTTTCAGCTTCCGAAAAATCACTTCTTTTATATATCTTAATAATTTTACTATATCTTAATTTACTATATCTTATCTCTTAATCACTAATAAACTTTAATGTCTCCTGAAAGGGGACAGTTGAGTGCAAAGGGTTAAGTTATACGCAGCATATAGAAGTAGTATCTTGTTTCTACTGTTAAGAATTCAATTTTCGACGAAGAACTTTTTTTCCGTTTGTCTAGCACGTTCGCTGTAGACTGTCCACGCTTGAAGGGTTGCGCATGCGCGAGGAAGTGCGCGTGCGCAAGGAAATGCGCATGCGCAGAGAACTGCGCGGACACGTGGCCGCGAGCGAGGAATACGACAGATGCATCTCTGTAGCACGCGCCACGCAGGTGCAGCTGCGAGTGCAGTTGAACTAAATCTTGTTGGACAAGGTGTCTGTAGGGACCTCGCTTCTGTTCTTACCCCACTTAACTTTTAGCGATCCTCTCCTTTCAAACCGGTTGAGGACGATCGTGAGCGAATGTGCATTAGGAGGCACGCTTGAATTCGTGCCTTTTTAGCGGCGTGATTATGGGATTGGGGCATGGCCGACACGGGAAATGGAAGAGATTTGCAAGCGTGACGAACAAATGGACGGCTCCGGTGGTTCTTCAGCTTTAAACTGCAAGTGGAATTTTAATATACTGTCCTATATTAAATGTAATATCGTATACCAATATAATGTGATGCGTAATACCATTTATCACTCGTGTTACTATTATGTAATATGTTTATATCGGGGAGAGTTAAAATTTCGTAATTTGAAAAATTGATCGAAGAAAGCACTTTTTTTTTAGATCGCTTGAAGATAGAAACGTAGAAATTCCATTGTATCAAATAATATCTCTACTACCTATAGTATAGTAATACCTCTATACTTATATATACTACCTATATATTGATACCTATTGTATGAGATAATAGCGTAGAATTAAAGCTAAAAATTAAAAATTTTAATGTATCAGGTATTTATACCGTATAAAATCGAAGTTATGCAATCAGAATTTTTATATTAGATATTTATATTAAAGATAAGAATTGAATTGTGAAATTTGAAAATTCTTTTATATAATGTGTGCCTGTTAATTAGGATCGAAGATAGGAATTTTAATTAATTTTCTATTAGAATTCTATTAGCTATAATTATCTGTAATTTCTAATATCTATTATACATTGGATAAAATTAGAGTTGAGGATTCAGAAATTCTATTACATAAAACATTCCTTCGGAATAAAATAAGAATAAAAATTTTAGAATTATAATTTCTATTACTTTCTTAGATTCTACATTTATCTGATTTCCATATTAACTATAGTTAAGTATCTCCTCGAGGATCAATCTTTCCTTTCCTACCCAGTATATTCTTATTTCCATAAGTAGCAACCCTCGAGTTAAATTGTGAAGATCTATCTTATCGACATTAAATTATTTATGTTCATATTTTGTTTTCTTAAAAACATTTATAAATATTTTCTACAAATTGTGTTATCTTTTTTAATGCATATTTACATGTTCTGATATTAAATTACTGGCTGGAATCAAAGATATAATTTCTAAAAGATACTATATATTTTTCTTAATTTTTGAACTGAAATAAAACAATAAAATAAATTCATATGTGATTAAAAACAACGTGTAATTAAAATTTGATTAAAATATCTTAAACAGTTCTTAAAATATGGTTTTCACAAAGTTTGTAAATTTAATATAGATAAGATAGATCTTAATACCCAATATGAAATTCTTCGTTAACTCTAATTTAAACTACATATGATTTTGTTGATTTCATATATGTTTTTAAATACAATTTTATTGGATCCATTTAATAAAATTCTATTTCACTATTTTCACAATTAATTAAAATTCTTTTACTAAAAAATATACTATAGAAATACATATGAATTAATTCTGCCCACGATTTACAAACACTAAAATAGTTAATGTGTTTTATTTAAAATTCCAGACAGACTAAATCAATATTACATTAAAAACAATTATTTTAAACGATTACAATGTAAATTTATCGCAATAACATATACAAATGAAATTTTTTCTTTTATTCATATCCCACCACGTTTTACACAAATTAAAATTCATGCACGATCTGCATGCATGATATTTTAACAAAAAATTGAAAAAATCGTCGATTACACTTTTCGTTCTATTATATAATTACTCAACACTCGAATTTAATTGCATTTTGATTTCCCGTAGATAATTGTTAGAAAAATCACGAACTATGCATTTCTACAAAAAA
>NIJG01000596.1:63296-74621 GCA_002201625.1 Euglossa dilemma | reverse complement strand
ATCACAGCAATTTCAAAACCCCCAATAACAATAATTTCTATTATTCTACTTCAAATCATTTACATGCCAAAGTATTATAATTAACCCTATTAAAAGAAATTATTGTGTAATTAGATTAAAATAAATTTCTGTTTTCTTTTTTTTAGTTGAAATATTTTCTAAGGCGAATAAGAATAAAATATTTCAAATTGATTCTTCGAATATACCTTCTCTCTCTGCAAATTCTTTTTCTGGGTAATTCATTCGGGAAAAAATCTCGATAAATTTCTAAATCACCCTGTACGACTTGACATATTAGATGGCTTGTTCTTCTGCTCTTCAACTAGAAGGAATGCTCGCGTGGAATGGCGTACAGGATCGATCGCGACGCAGCTACATCCATCATCTCGTCCCTTCTATTCTTTTCTCTGTCTATTTTTCTTTTTTTTTTGTGCAATTTTTTTCACTTTCTTTCGAATTATTTCTTTCCTTTCGATACTCTTTAATAGCTGTCCTCGCGTGATTCGCACGCGTTCCCGCTACTAATTCGGCTATTTCATTTTCATTTTCAGGGCAATGCTTAAACGTCCAGAACCGGAACCGTTTGCGAAGTTGCGAAGTTCGATCAATTTGCCGCAAGTTAACCGACCAAAGAACGAACGAACCGATATTACGAAAGAAACGAAAAAAAAGTAAAAACCGTAAAAAAAAAAAAAGAAAAAAAAAGAATTAACGAAATACTATATATAGTATTTATATATAGTATCTATATATTATATATACACGATGTGCTCGTCTAATGACCGTTTTATTAATAACAATGATATTCATATCGGAAGAGCAATGACCAATCATGATGTAACATTATACATGGCTGTTTTTTTCCTTTGCTTTCACGTGTTCTTCGTGCAACCCTTCAAGTCTCCTCTCCTCTCGCGATCGACGAGAGTATCGTCTCTTTGTCGTCATCGTGATCTTTTTTCTCCTTTTTTTCTTCTTTTTTTAATTTTCTTTCTTAACTTCTTCATTTTTTTCTTTCTTAATTTCCTTTTTTAATTTCTTTCAGTAGCCTTTTTATTTTTCCATAGGTTTCATTGGACATGACACTCGAAGGAAAATATTTCTCCACCTTTTTATCTTCTCGAATCTTTTTCTTTTCTTTAATTAACGTTTTTCTTTTCCTTCGCCTTTTTTTCTTTTTTATTTTTCACGTTTGGTTTGTATCGGGTACGTGGCAAAGTTTTTCGAAGAAAAATGTTTGTAGCGACAGTTCTGCGAGCAGCAACTTGGAAATACGAAAATATTCGTTGGGTTGGGGATTTCGAGGTTAGTTTGAATTGGTATTTGCAATTTTCGAGTTGATCTAAATGTGAAAGAAATTTTTCTCAGGTGTTCTGTGCAATGTTCTTTTGCTTTGCTGCTTGAAATAGGTTTAGTAGCTCCAAGTGTTTTAATAGTTTTTTAGATTCAATATTGATTAGATTTATGATAATGCATGGAGATTTCGAGGATTCAGTTTTATGATATAAATATTGGTGTTACATTTTGATGGTGAAAATTTTGTAATTTTTGTACTTGTTACATTTTTTTTTCATTCTCTGTTCGTGGCACGTGTCGAAGTATTTCTTCGGAGAAACTTTGAAACACCCTGTATACTGTATGCAAACGTAGTCAACAATTCATGATTATTTTCAGTTTTTACAGTTTCGAATATTTTCATTAATTAATACGCTAACTAATTAATAAAGAAAGGAAGCTTCAAAATTGATTTATTTATTGTAATTATTTCATTTATCTTAATTCATATAATGAATTTTCAGTGACCATTTTATTTCATTATTTTTAACCCTTAATTTGCAGAAAAGAAGTTTGCAAGTTTATTTATTTCTTTATTCCTTATAAATTTACTATCTCGTTTGACATCCAACTATCTGCCAAACCAATTAATCGCTTTTCATATCGAAGACCATGTTTTAAGCATAGGTAAGTCTCCGTTCGAAACGAAAACGAAGAAACTTCAATAAAAATTTACAAAAGATTTATTCAATCGACTCCTTCAATTTTACCTTTGACGTCAATCTAAAAAAAAAAAAAGAGAAAAAATCCACATTCTGGCGCTCCGAGCAAGGTGCAGCCTTTCTTTATTTGTTGTACCAACGAATAAAATCGCGAAGGTGCTTGTGTGTGTGCGTGAAATTGTTTTTCTGACAAGCAACTCGTCGAATCTCGTACCTCTCGTAAATAAATTAATTACTCGAACGAAATCGGATAGGAACCAGGGAAGAAAAAGGTGAGGAACATAAACGATCGTGTTACCAGCTCGTGATACGCTTTTTGTTTAATGACAGAAAATGAGAAAGCTCCTTTTGTCTCGTCTGACGTAATGGCGGCTTCCACGAAGACAAAGCGCTACCTACGAAGTACTGACGCGGGATACAGCATTATTTCAGTAGGCGATACCCCTTTCAACCTGCCTCTCTTCTCGCTCCAACACTTTTCAAATCCTTTGTTCAACCCTTTGCAACGTTCTTCAAAATTTCTCCATTCGGTTCTCATTCGGAATTTTCGAATTTACCGATTCAACGATTAAACTGAATTTTCATATCATAAATTTCTTTGTAGCGACGAGAGTTGATTATTTTTAATGTTAATTATTTTTAAAGTTGGAAATTTTTAATTATGGTAATGTATACCTCGATACGTGATTAACAAAATAATATAGAAGAATTGGAAATTTTTTATTCTGTGTTTAATTAATAATTATTTCGTTGTGGTGTCTGTTTTAATTTTAATAGTGATTTGTGAAATAACGAAAGATTGGAGAATTTATTGATATCGATGAAGTAATTTAATTAATTTCATTTTTTGATTTTTATTATTTTTATCGATGGTTCTCTGGCTTTGTTGTTCGTTAAGGTTTCCCTCGGTATTAATATGTTCCACGTCAAAGGGTTGAAAACGAAGAGTACTTCACCTCGAAGTACACCTGTACAACTTGTACATACAACATCGTACTGCTTTTAACATTTTTTACCTCCTTTCTGAAGTATTCGTGCCCCAAGGTGTTTGTTCTCATTGACCAGCGATCGAGTATCTTCGTCTTAGGTGGACAAATATTGATCGAGGATTCGATCAACGTCGAAGTATCCTTGTCAATTATCCTTTTGGTGAACACTTTGCTATTTTCTTCTCAACATTGCATCTAGCTTCTAATCTAACCTTCTAAACATTTAAAAAAATTTATATATATATTCGTCTCGAGATATTTTCCACGAGGTATTTTCCAAATAATGTATTTTGGAACAAATTCCATAATATATTTCATTTTATATTATACGAAGCTGGTGTTAATGTTAGAGAAATTTTCCAAAAGAATCCGAATCTCTGATAATGCAACAAGACCTCGATTATTGACACGATTACATTCAAATTTAAATTCAAAAAGAATTCATCAAATTTCTCAAAAAAGAATTAAACGCAATTAATTTAAATTATTACGTTTCTAAAACAGGTTGAAAAATAACGCATTAGGTAAGAACAATTTTTCAAACGATCTAGGATAAATCTTGAAGGATGTAAAATAATTTTGGATGATCGTGGATAGTTATCGAATGTCCTTTAACGACGTTTACTGACCTTGAGTGAACTATCGATGACTTTAACGGGCTTTAGACGAACTTAAGTAACCCTAAACGACCTCCCACGACCTTAACTCGCTTTGGATGAACTTGAGTAACCCCATATCACCTCCAGCGACCTTAGATAACGTTGAATGGCCTTGTACGTCGTAACGTGATATTATTCGGAATAATGTGATAACTGGTTTTCGTATAATCGAGGTCTTACCATGTTTGACCATTGTTAAAAGGATAAACTGACAGAACGTGTATCATACTTGTTCACCTTAGCACGTCGACAGTATATACGCTAGTTACCAAGTATTATTAATAGTATTTGCAGCGTATCATGATCGTCAGCACAGAGATGTGCAGTTGTTTGATCGCAGAATTACCTCTTTCGTGAAATTTTCACGGAAGTTTGCATTCCAAGCTTCGATATTTTCGATATTTCCGAATATTCGAATAATAAAAAGAAAATACTCTGTACGAATATTTAGGTTTTCTTAAAGCAATTTTATTAGAAAGATAAAATAAAATACTACGAATTATCGGAATCATGATTAATTATTTTTACGTTTAAATTTTAATTCGTGCTTTAATATTAATTGTTAAGTATTTACTTGTTGCTTTGAGTTTGGAAGAAAATTTGGAGAAAGGTATTTTCGGTGTAATTTCAGGATACTATTGATAATTATTTCATTTTTCCAAACAAATTGGTGTCTTGCCTTGCGATTATTAAGAATTAATCAGTTTTTTAATTACCTCACTATCTTCATGTTAAAAAGAAAAAAAAGGACCAAGATATTGTAGTGAAAATAGCGATGTAAATAGTAGTTAGAAATTGTTCCATAAGTGTTTTAAAATTGTTGCTTTACTCTGACTATCTTCACACTGCGTTAATACCCGAAACTGTCTGTATTATAATTTCCAGATCTACTGCTCGTTGACTTCGTATTCTCTGCTTTCGACTCGAGATGCTGCCAATGATTGCGAATTAATTATTGCTAATAACCCAACCAGATAAATTAACCTGCTAATTAAATGAATATTGGAAATTCAATTATTCCCTTCTGTCTGACCAGGAACGATCCGATTCTACTGAATCTCCCATTAAATGTTCCCTTTTGATAGAATTTAAAGGAAACACACAAAATAAGAATTTCTTCTATAAAAAATTACATGAGAAATATGAAAAATCAGACGATAATTATGCAACAAAATAACTGTAATAAAAAATAGGATATAAAATATTAAATTCATTCGGTTCCTTTTAATTGTAAATTGGAAGTAAATTAGAAGTAATTAAAAAATTGGTAATAATATATTAAATTCATTTGATTTCTCTTAATTGTAAATTGGAAATAAATTAGAAGTGATTAAAATTATTTACCAGTGATATAAAGATTTGTAGTATTTCACCTTTTAGATGTATTTTCTTGCAATTAATATCGATTTATATAAATTTGAAGATGCAATTGCTGTCAATTTAAAATTTAAATTCCGAGCAGCAACTATGGAATTGATCAATTATTGGCAGCAGCCCGAAACCCAAATTTCTCTCTCGTTTCACCCAGAAATGAACACGAGTTTCGAGCTAGCTGAACTGTATCTGTACCATTTATCGAAGTAGCACTTGTCTCGAACCGCTTCTCTGATTTCCCGCGCGTTCGTCCCCCTATTTCGAATCCGCGATAGAGGACCGCCTACTTCCGCTCTGCGGCGATAGTATTAATTGTCTGATTGTTTTCTCGGTTCTTTTGTATGTCCCGATGGCCGATCCCACGGCAGAGGGTGCCGCCGATTTGCCCCGTGAGACGCAGCAAAAGCTTCCCCAACGAAAGCGAAACGACAGATCACGCAGCCGAGCTCGAGGACTTCCTCTCCTCCAGATCAGGTATTTCTTCCGGTCGATCCACTGTAATTGAAAATAAAATCCCGAATTTCTTCCCTTCAACCCTTTCGCTACGATGGGACCAGCCGTGGAACGAAACACCGTGTCAAAAGTGGAAAATGTTACGCGAAAGAAGTTTTTAGAAATTTAGAAATTTTTTGGAGAAGGAAAGAAAGAAAGAAAGGAGAAACTAATCATCGTAGTAACGCTTGCAATTCTTTGCGAAGAGAGTTAAACGCTTGCAATTCTTATTCGGGACCAATTTTTTTGAAAAAAGACGAAAGAAAGAAAAAATTATCGCAATAAACGTTAATTTACCATTCTTTGCGACGAGAGGTAATCGCTTGCAATTCCTTGCGAAGAGAGTTAATCGTTTGTAATTCTATGCGAAGAGAGCTAAACGATTGCAATTCTTATTTGGAACCAATTTTTTTGAAAGAAAAGAAAGAAAGAAAATATCATCGCAATAAACGTTAACTTATAATTCTTTTGCGAAGAGAGTTAGTCGTTTGTAATTGTATGCGAAGAGAGCTAAACGATTGCAATTCTTATTCGGGACCAATTTTTTTGAAAAAAAAAGAAAGAAAGAAAATATCATCGCAATAAACGTTAACTTATAATTCTTTGCGAAGAGAGCTAATCGCTTGCAATTCCTTGCGAAGAGAGTTAATCGTTTGTAATTCTATGCGAAGAGAGCTAAACGATTGCAATTCTTATTTGGGACCAATCTTTTTTAAGAAAAAGAAAAAAGAAAAAACCAACCATTGCAATAAGCGTTAGCTTGCAATTCTTTGGGAAGAAGGCTAAATGCTTGCAATTGTTTGCGAAGAGAGCTGAACGATTGCAATTCTTATTTGGGACCAATCTTTTTTAAGAAAAAGAAAAAAGAAAAAACCAACCATTGCAATAAGCGTTAGCTTGCAATTCTTTGGGAAGAAGGCTAAATGCTTGCAATTCTTTGCGAAGAGAGCTAAACGCTTGCAATTCTTATTCGGAACCAATTTTTTCTTAAGAAAAAGGAAGAAAGAAAAACCAACCATTGCAATAAGCGTTAGCTTGCAATTATTTGCGAAAAGAGCTAATCACTTGCAATTCTTTGCGAAGAAAGCTAAATGCTTGCAATTCTTTACGAAGAGGTCTAAACGCTTGCAATTCTTATTCGGAACCAATTGTTTTAATAAAAAATAAAGAAAGAGAAACCAACCATTGCAATATGCGTTAGCTTGCAATTCTATGCATAGAGGGTTAAACGCTTGCAATTCTTATTCGGGACCAATTTAAAAAAAAAAAAAAGAGAGAAAGAAGAAACCAACCATAGGAATAAGCATTAGCTTGCAATTCTTTGCGAAGAGAGCTAAATTCTTGAAATTCTTTGCAAAGAGACCTAAGCAGAAAAATTGGCACTTGTTTTAATTTTTGCAACTATTTTGGTAGTCAGTAACTATTGTTGTGTATAATTGATGTCTCGTGACTCTATAGCTCCCCATAGTAGCGAAAGGGTTAATTCCGCTTCCTAATGACACACTAACGAAAATTACAGGAATTTAATAATTTTAATGTATATTTAACAAACAATTATTTATCCAGGTAATTAAAGTATTTGATTTCTATTTTCCACACTGTATTTAAATTTTCTTGTCATTAAATACAATTCAAACACTCTTTCTATTCATTTTTAAAACACTTTTCTCTTGGTTTATACCCGGATCGTTTCGAAGCCTTGGTTTTTATTTCTTCACATCATCGAGGTCTATTTGTACACTCGTACTATTTGCATATTTTAGCATAGATATCCAGAAGATATCGAAAATTTGCCGACGTGCGGAAACGTTTCAAGCGTGAACATCTTATCTAGTTTTTGTTTGACTGAATCCATTACGTGTCAATGCTTAAAATCCCAGATAATAGTTATTTCGTTAGTTTCCAATCAGTCATTTTGGTTCACTTACTTCTCGAGGATAGTTATTTCTGAAATAAACTCAGTGGATAAGTTATAACGATACTCTACAACTCGTTTAACCCATTAACTGTCAACTACGAGAAATCTCGAAGTGAATTTCGATTTGTCAATAAATTCATAGCCGTTTGAATTTAGAATTATCAGAAAAAGCAAATCCATTTAAAATTTTAAACCATTTTAGCATTGTATTTGAAACTAAATATTATTAGATTCTTTGAAATTTCTTTAAAATAAAATCTTCGCGCCTAAAGCAAACCGCTTCAAATTTTCCAAGCAGTGAATAAGTTTAACCCTTTGCACTCGATGATTTTTTCGTTACGGTAGAATAGCAATTCCAAGATTTTTTGCCATAAAGTCGACGATACCGTTAAAACCGGGAATGAAAAATCGTAGGAAAGTTTACACGTGGAACTATTTTACTTCGACGTTCCACGTATCGTTGCGTTATTTTAAATTTTACACATTTATTAATGTCAATCTTTGGAATTCGATTAAACGGCGACCGAGGGTCGTGTTGAAAGGGTTAAATGTTACAATATATCATAAATAACACACTCGACACTCTCACGACACTAAACCTTGATAGTAACATAACAACGAATCACAGTAGGTTCAATTTCAACGAAAGAATTAAAAAGAATTTACAGATATTCCAAAAGAATTGAAATAAGAAAACAAAAGAAAATAATAGCAGGTTTAATTTTTAATTTCTTCCCTTTCTCAGGAGTGACAGAACTTTCTATGGACAAACCGGAGTCCGAAGAAGAAGAGGACCATTGGAAAGACGCTTCTCCCGTCACACCGACCTGCAGTCCAACGAAACATCCACCGAAGCCTGCGCAGGCAGACAAACCTGCAAAAAACGTGGAAGTCGAGGTGCACGACTTCCAGCCGACTAGTCCTCTAGAAGGAAAAGACGTGTTAATAATCGACAGCAGCGCGACGCCGCCTAGCAAGAAGATGGCGATGAAGTACAACCAAGAGCTAACCACTGGCGTGGAGAAAGTAGCTCCTAAAGTAAAATTAAAGAAAGACCCGGTGATAGAAGCGGGCGAATCTTCGCAGAAAGTGCCTGAAACGACGAGTCAACCATCTACGTCCAGCGAGAAACGCGCAGATTCTGACAAGAGAAGAACTCTCAGGCGAATGGACTCGGAGGAACGTATGTCCGTGTCGAAGGAACCAGTGACAAAGGGTGACATGTCGGAGAAGGGTGCGAAGAAGAAGATCCTGAAGAAAAAGGAGCACGATCGAAGATCCTCGAGGAGAAAAATCGACGAAGAGGAAGAACCGTTCGAAGAATCATCCAGGATGGATATGGACGATTCTAGAAGAAGAAAGGACATGGAAGACGCACCTATCAGGTCCAGAGAAGAGAGGAAGAGCCTCAGAGAACAGGAATGTATCGAAAGAGTGACGGAATTCCTGACAAAACACAGTGTGTTGACTTATTCCGACATGGCTATGGGCATGGAGCAGGATTTGGATATCCAACAGCCTCACGATGTCAAGGAACAACGTGTCACTCGTCCATCTAGCCTTGTAGAGCCTCAGGAGCTAGCTCTGCAAATTGTTTCAACAGAAGAACCGGTTGCAAGAACGAAACGAGAACCTGTGAAGAGGTCAGAGGAGCTAGTGAAGACACCTTCTTCGGTAGAATCCGAGAAGTACGTACCTGCGGCTGTCAAGATGACAGTAGTCACTCCGGATAAACCTCCAGATGTCAGCGAAGAGGTGAAGACGTCTGTAACTAGTCCAGAGATAGAAGTACCAGCGACGAAACGCAGGAGTTCGATGAGAAAGAGACCAGGAGCGTTTTCTAGGGAATCTTCGAGAGAATCCTTGCTGGATGACACGAAGAAGGAAGTGAGGATACAGGAGAACGTCGAGGAAATCTTCTTCGAAGATACTAGCGAACAGATCTCCGGGGTTCTGCCCGAGGTGCAGCTGGTGAAGGCTAGAATCATCACAGCTGAGGAAGCAGCTGCGAACAGGGTGGAAGAACCGATGAAAATCGAGATTCACTCGCCACCGGAAGTGTTGTTAGTTTCTGATTCTGTCAGAGTGAAGACCGGAAGGGTTCCTTCTCCGGAAACCGTGGACATGTCTCAGCTGCACTTGGTCAGTTTAGCTAAGTCCACGTCTGAGAATACTTTGGTAGACACCAGTGATAGAATTGGTGAGAAAAATAAAATCTCCGAGAGGAATCTGAAAGCTGAGATCCTATTGGACTTGTCCAAGGTCTCTGACATGGGCGACGACGAGGAATCGATCGATGGAGAGAAGAAGGAGAAGAGATTGACCAGAACTGGCAGCGAGGGGTCCAAGAGACCTGGGTCCAAGGTCAGGAGTAAGGAAAGAAGCGAGTTTAAGATTGGAAGCCTTGCGCAACCGGATGAACCGGAACTGACGATCTTGACGGAAAACGTGGAGAGGAGGAGGAATATTGACGATGACAGGGATAGTTTGGTGGATTATGGCGTGGAGAAAGTAATCAGAAGGTAAGTGGTTTCTTTGAAAAATTTGGGGAGAATATAGGAGTTCTTCTAATATTAATATTGAAAGATGAATATTAATGTTAATATAGAAAAGTATTGTGTTACTTTTATAATGTTAATATAGAAAAGTATTGTGTTACTTTTCTAATGTTAATATGAAAAGATTAATATTAATGTTAATATAGAAAAGTATTATATTACTGTTCTAATTTTAATATGGAAAGATTAATATTAATGTTAATAGAAAAAACTATTAAATAACACGTTGCCGCAAATGACGGCTATAGCCGTCCGATCTTTGGCGATATGTAGGCAAACGACGACTATATCCGTCGTGCACATTTTAATTAATAAAAAGAAGGAACAGCGTTAAAAGAATAGCCGTCAAGAGGTTTTTTTAAGGAAAAACTGTGGTCAAATGTGATAACTTTCATTTCCAAATATACAACTTACACTCGATTTCATCTGCAGTCATAAGCAATTGAAAAAAAATGTGTTTCTGTGCAGAATTGTCAAATTAAAACTGTGCGGCAAGGTGTTAAAATAAATATATAAACAATATAAATAAATATAAATTTCTATAACGAGAGATAAAACGTTTAGAATCTTCTGTGTTAAAATAAATAATTCTAAACATTTTATCCCTCGTTATAGAAATTAAAAAATAGTGCAAGTCTGTTACATGTCTCGCGAGTAATTTTAAATTAACACCGAAAATTTGTTTTGGTCTTTTAATTCGTCTTTATTAAAATTTTTCACAGGCAAGGATTTTTTTCATATATTCTTCTCTATATAAAAGAATATATAGAAGATAATATTTATTGAAATTTCACGTTGGAATATCGGCATTGTTTGTGGTTCAACGAACAGGAATAACCAATTAAAAGAAAAAAGGTGGATATAGCTTTATTAAAAACTTCATCAATTTCCAAGCTATAGAGGAATACCCGTTTTTTGCTAAGAAAGAATATTTCCAAACCGAAAGTTAGACTCTTTGAAACTCTATGTACATACCATACTCGGATCTCTAAATCCCGAGATCAATATCCGATCTAATTAGTCATTAAACCAGTTTCATCAAAGGCTTACCGTCAATAGAATTAACTAGTTAGTACTAGAAATAACCAATCATACGTAACCATACTAGTTCCAACCATACAATACCTAATTACTCGAAACTTTAATATTATTTATAAGTGTGAAAGAAATTAAAAATTAATTTATAAAAGTATCTATCAACGGAAAGCTCAGAACTTAATTTAGGACCTTTAGACAAACTCCGATTTTAGGACCTGCATTAACACTAGGTTTACGGGGGTTTCTTGTATACCTATTTCTACGGTAACCCGTCAGATTTAGAGTAAAGAAAACCATATA
>NIJG01000596.1:41964-52916 GCA_002201625.1 Euglossa dilemma | reverse complement strand
TTAATAGTCTTCTAATAGGAGTTATTTTTTATTTAAATATTATTTCAATGGTAGAACATATTATTTAAATATGATTTCAATTAATTAATTTGAGTGTTCAAATTTAATCCTTTCTTTCGTTTATTTATTGCAGTTCGCGAAGATTTTTAGTTTATTTTTTATCAAGCGAGTTTTGATATTTAGATCTCATGGTTCCAGTAAGTTGTATTTAATTTTTGTTTGCTATTTTTATTGGCACAACGGGTACGAAGGTGAACGGAACGAATCTAACGTTATGAAAATAATCTTGCCTGTAGGTGATGTAAGTTTTCGCGGTAACGAAAATCGATCGTGTATTTTTTTCTCGATGACTAAGCGTCGCCATCGATAAGTCGATCATTGTGAAGTTCGAATATCGTGGATGCTTTTAATTCGTCCAAAAATAAATCCTTTTCCCGCCGTTCGAATTCGTCGCGCGTCGATAAACAACAGTGGCCATAACGATTTCAAGAAACCTGTTTGAATAATCTGTTTAAATATTTATACCCGGCGTAAAGTGAAGCGCGAAATTGATTGTGGATTTTGTTTATCAATTTTTATGCATTCCGATGACAAAACTTCTCTTTCACGGGAAATACGAGAGACTCTGAAAGGGTGACCTCTTTTCTTAAAAAGCCCGCAGCAGTTATTAGAAAAGAAGTATGCTTTATTATGTCTAAAATTTATTCGACACAAACTTTATACCCCTTCGCTATAAATAAAGTACTTGTACCATAAACTTCAAGCATAAAATACGATGTGTTCGAGTCCTAAACAAGCTAACTCCATTCACACGCGAGATTTTCTGAAATTTGTACCAGTGAATAATCAGTTATATAATTCGTTCGTAACAGGTTTTCATTCTCGATACCAAAAATCGAATTTTCTATATAAATTTTAGTAGATATAGCGTAAAAAATCTTGAATTTACGAATCCGTAATAAACAAGGAACATGAGTAAGAGGTTCCACGATTTTAATTCAAGTGTTAGAACAGTCAGTCAGTACCAGACGTTAATTTCCAGATGGCTATAAATATTACCAAGTTAAATATAAAATTCTTCGGTAAAAAATAATTCTAATAATAATTCTATCATTTCTTCATAATTGTATCCGATTTTTACAACACATTAACGTATATAATAGTTTAATTTTGTTAATTTCCTTATATCAATTTCAATTCTAATCTTCAAGTCTCTAAAAATATTCCAGAAAATTTCAAATCTAACAATTCTACTCGCTTCAAAAATTAAGAAAAGAAATACAAAAAGGTAAGAAACTTGGGAAAGTAATATTCAAAAATTCTTCAATCGGAAAATTACAAAATAAGAATCTAAAAATAAAAAAAAGAATTTTCTTACTCGGGAAATCGTGTGATTTTCGATGTTTCGTGAGAATTAAAAATTCAAAGACTAAACAAAAAAACGTTTTACAGAAAAGAATCACAAATTTCCAATAAAAGATTAAAAAGGAATTTCCTAAATTAGAAAATTACGGAATTAAAATCGAAAATGTAGGAGAAACAGTAAACTAAACCACGAAAATACAGTCGGAGATATTTCTCGCTGCACCGCGTCCGGCGGCCATTTTAAACGCTGGCTGAACATAACCTAAGCCCATTACTCGCGATAACGGTGACATAACCTAAACTCCGTTCATTTTTCATACCAACTGCCCGTCCAGTGTCTGTTAAGCCTCTGTCCTTTTATTTCTCATTCGTCATTTATCCCATCAGGCACGAAGCTTGCTCTTTCGAATTCTCGCAGATCTTCGACGGTATATCGACGAGATGTGCTGGCCGGGAACTCATACAACGACCTAATGTTATTGTTAGACCGCGTCCGCTGCATCGAGACGCCATTATATAAGAATTATACGCGTGGCAAACGTGACCGGTACACATTCGCGTGGACATTAAGCGTTCTTATTCGTGTGAATCGGCTGTTCGAAGTCGTAGGAAGACGTTATAACGAGGAATTATACGACCAGTCCCGGGCTCTTTCGTTCTGTATTTACGACATACCAGAGGCGGCCTAATCCCGGTATATTTAATGAGCCTACGGCCGCGTAGTTTCAACCCTTTCAGCCCTGACTGCTAGGCGTGCAGAAGATTTCCGTGTTTTCACTTTGACAGTCCAGCAAAGCACTTTGGATTCTCGCGTATTTTACGACTCTCTGACGTCTCATTTTTTTGTTTTTTTCTTGTATATCGTGTCGTATATTGTTATACTTGAGATGACGCCATGGTTTCTGTGTCTTTATAGCGTTGGTATTTAATTTTTTGAGTCTCGCCGCGTTTGTTATGCTGTTCCTCATGTAGTCTGGGAAACTGTGGTCAATAAAATACCGGTCGATAAGGCGAGATGTATATTTAACACCGGTTATATTCGAATCTATTAAGAATAGGACTCATGACGAATACATTAACGTTGTTGAAATTTTTTGTTCTTATTTGTTATTATTTTTTTAATCGGTTTGATTTTTATCAGTGCTAGGATGCGCGTTGAATTTTTGAAACATCGTGGAATGAATATATTTTTGGTTTTCTAAGGTGTTTCGTTTATTTTATTTTCGAGAAATTTTAACGAATTAAGGTAGAATTGATTGAAATGCTTGATAATATTTGTCGTTGTCGTTATCATCGGGACAGTTTTCAAAGTTGCGAGAAGTATCTCGCGACGTGAAAGGTAACTGTTAGAGTTTAGATATTCATGACGAAAAGGGAAGAAAAACTGGCCGGCTAACGAAACTTTTTAATTTAACTTCGAACCGACGTATTCCCTGGATATAAAACTGTATTTTTATTAATCCATAAATTTCGGTGTGCCACAGTCTACTATGAAAAGCTCTGTTCGTTCGTTTGCATATATTTCTTATTACATTCGGGAACTATGGTGTTTTACGAGTGACATTGATGAACAGCTCGGGTAAAATTGCTGGATTATTCGAATATAAAATAATCAGGGAACGTTGTAGGGAAAACACGATTATTTTTATATCTCTAAGATCAATTATATTTATTTTTCTATTGTTACACGGAGAATGAGAATGTTTCGTTATGACAAACGCGGGTAATGGTTTCCATTAGAGAAATTATTGCACCGATTCAGAACCATAAAAATCCCTTTGGACCCGTATCTCCTCGTTAGCCGTTCACCCAGTCTATCGGTGAGATTTATGGGTTATCTCTTTTTCAGTATCCTTCGTCATAGACAAAAATTATTGCGTCAATTTAGAACCACGAAACTTTTTACGCGTTTATTCATCCCTGCTAATAATTCACTCCGTGTTTTTTCATGATTAATGAGCTGCCGCAAGAAATACGCTTCTTCGTCGCTCTGTATACAGAGTATCTCGAACCACAACACTCTCTATGATTTTCCACCAGATGAAGTATCTTTCTCTACGATATTTAGATTATATATACTTTTCAATATTTTAATCAACGATATTACACAATACGGATTATCTCTTCACGATTGTATAATTTCATTTCAAGATATTGTGTTTTAAAGTTATTAGAAAACACTAAGAATCACGATATCACGTTTGATAAATATATTTCTGTTCTTCAAAATTATACCAAGACCAAAGAATTACTTTCGATCTTCCATCACCGATGTATAATTTTTTTATCAAGATATCTCAAAGTTAATAGAATAATCATTACGAATCGCGCATAATAAATATTTCCCCGTTCCCTAAAATGATTACACCAAGACCAAAGAATCACTCTCGATCTACCTTCTTCTACGTACAATTTTTTTTTTCATGATATCTCACAGTTATTAAGAAAATCACTGAGAATCGCGTCTCATAAATATTTCACCGTTCCTGAAAATTATTCTACCAAGACTAAAGAATCACCCTCGATCCACCCTCATCGATGTATAATTTCTTTCTCAAGATATTTCAAAGTTATTAGAAAACACTAAGAATCGCGGTATCACATTTGATAAATATTTCTCTGTTCTTCAAAGTTATACCAAGACCAAAGATCATCCTCGATCTACCCTCATCGACGTATAATTTATTTTTTGAGACATAGTATTTCAAAGTTACTAAAAAAGCATAAAGAATCGCGTATCAAAAATATTTCTCTATTCTTCAAAGTTATACCAAGACCAAAGGTCACTCTCGACCTACCCTCATCGACGTATAATTTCTCTTTCAAGATATTTCAAAGTTATTAGAAAACACTAAGAATCGCTTTATCACGTCTGATAAATATTTTTCTGTTCTTCAAAGTTATACCAAGACCAAAGAATTACTTTCGATCTTCCATCATCGACGTATAATTTCTTTTTCATGATATTTCAAAGTTACTAGAAAACACTACGAATCGCGTCATCGCGTCTAATAAATATCTCCGTTTTCGAAAATTATTCTACCAAGACCAAAGAATCACCTTCGATCTACCCTTGCCGACGTATAATTTTTTTTCATGATATCTCAAAGTTATTAAAAAAAATCACTAAGAATCACGTCTCATAAATATTTCTTCGTTCCCTAAAACGATTATACCAAGACCAAAGAATCACTCTCGATCTACCCTCATTGACGTATAATTTCTTTTTCAAGATGTTTCAAAATGACTAGAAAACATTAAGAATCGTGTCATCGCGTCTGATAAATATTTCTCCATTTTCGAAAACTATTTTACCAAGACCAAAGATCACCCTCGATCTACCCTTACCGACGTTTAATTTCATTTTCAAGATATTTTGAAGTTACTGGAAAACACTGAGAATCGCTTCATCGCGTCTGATAAATATTTTTCTGTTCTTCAAAATTATACCAAGATCAAAGAATAACTTTCGATCTACCTTCACCGACGTATAATTTCTTTTTCAAGATATTTCCAAATTATTACACCAATCACTAAGAATCGCGTGTCATAAATATTTCTCCGTTCCCTAAACTGATTATACCAATCCCAAAGAATCACCCTCGATCCAGCTTCACCGATACCCGCAATTGCCACTTCACCAGCAAAAAGAAAACCCGTCTGTCGAAATCCCACTAGACACTCATTATCTCCAACCCAATTGCCATTCGAGCGAAAGAAAACGATCTCGGTGAATCCACTTCTCCTCCTCGACTCTCGATCAATCGTACAAACTATTCGGCTAGGCCGGCACAATTAATGGGTCACCACGGAAGACCCTTATATTCACCGGCTGAGCGAATTCCTCCGGTTTGAAGCGCGAGGCTCGAAGAAGCCCGTGCTCATTAAGCGGCTAGAACCATCCGCTTCATTAGTTCTCCCCACCGTTCCGTTGTTTTTCCTCGTTACTGGCCTCTTTTTCTCACTCGTGCTTCCTGTTTCCACCAAGGCCAGGGGACCCGGAGGCGGCGGAGGCCGGTTCGAGGTTAGCAGCTGACCAGGAAGTCGAGCTTCCTTCGAGGAAGCCTTGCGAGCGAGACCACAGGCACGAAGATCTCGCGGAACTTCGCTCTCAGGAGGAGCCAAGAGACTGGCGACCGGACACGAGAGATTATGACAGGACGCTGTGGCAGCAGAGACGTCCGTTACTGGAAGAGACAGTCCCATTCAGGCCCGAGGACGACAGTAGTTTGATCAGCAAGGAACATTCATTGGAATACCAGAGCCAGACTCTAGAAAGCCAACAGTCCGAGCACCTTTTGCTCTCGGCTTCCTTGGAGAGTCTCTTAAGATCGGTTCCGGACAGCTGGTCCGGCCAGCAGCTCGACAGAAGCGTCGCGGAATCGGAGCGTAGCTTCAAGGAGACCCAGTACTCGCCGAAAGAGAAACGCGACGCCGAGACACAGACCGAGCAGGAGACAAAGAGCACCCAGTGCAGTCCCGAGCAGAGTATCGTCAGTCCTTCGGAACTCTCCGAGAGTCCTTTGTACATCGCGAGAAAATACTATCAGAGTCCGCGAAGAGAGGTACAGACTCAGACTCAGGGTGAGAGCAAGAGTGTCCAGTGTTGTTTGGACGAGCTAGGTAGCCTCTCCAGGGCATCGGACTTTGGTGACTCATTCGATAGTCCGTCTAGATCTGAAAGAAGCTACGTGAAAGAATCGAAGAGTATCCAGTGCATCCCTGCTGATATTCCGAGCGGTTTAGCTAAGGTTACAGAGAGCGCGGTTCTTTCGTTGGATCAGGACAGGTCTATCCGGAGTCCACGAAGAGAAGTCGAGGTTCAGACGTACCAGGAGTCGAAGGCGATCCAGTGCAGCGACGATGAGCTTCTAGAAGAGGTCGGTGGATCGGTCAGTCAGTCGGAGGCTGTCGGAGAGCAAAGGGCTGAGAGTTCCGGCTCGTCGAGCTGCGGCGGCGGTTCGCCTTGCAAGCTTCCTACGCTGGTGTTCGTGGAGGAACGAGCAGACATGACGGTCACGCAGCGGGATCACGACGGGAACGTGAGCTGGTCGAAGCATTGGGGCCCGGGAAGGCTGGTGGAGATCTACAGGGAGCCGAAAACCAGCCTTGGTCTCAGCATCGTCGGTGGAAAGGTGCGTAAATCGAATACGTTCTGATGGTTAAAAATAAAAGTTCCTCTTTGAGTCGGATGGGGGAACCTTGTGCAATGTGGACACGTGTGCGTGTGTTCGAGTGTGGCTTTCAAACGGTTCTTCTTCTTCTTTCTCGGTTCTTTCTCTTCGAGGCGCAAACCGGGTGGAGTTGGTCTCCGGATGACAGCCTCGATTGCGCAAGATTCCGTGTCTCGATAAATTGTTTCATGGTTCTCTCGTAACCTTGGTACCATATGCAGTCTTTGCTACAGCCTGTGTTTCGTTATGATCTCTTTGTTTGTTTCTCTGCTTCGGAGTGATGGGCTGTTAGGGTCCGAAATTCGGCGCTTCGATTTTACAGTTTGCTCGGTTCTTGGTATGATTCACGTTGGAAAATTATGACAGCGTCGATTGGTTCGCAGACAAAGCGTCGGTTAAAGTTTTTCAAGGAAACCGTATCGAACCTTCTTTTTGTTTAAATCCGGATAAACCGCGAATTTTTAAGACGGTGGTAAATCAAATACACGACTAGCGGAATTTTTATTTGCTCGATTACTCTTGCTATTTCTCATCGCCATTCTCTTACTCGTCTTTATCGGTAAAAATGTTTATGATGTCGCGTAAAATTTTATCTTTCGTTTAAATTTGATATCTCGTGAAATTTCATTGTCTTTAGCGATTATTTAAATTTATTTTTTCGCTTGTATTAACTCGATCGAACTGCGTAATTATAAAATTATATTATCGGTCTTATCTTTGATTATTCGTTACTTGGTTGTTTAGAAGAATACAGGTGACTTTGAGGTTTGAAAAGAGATTTTTAGTTTAACAGAGAATTATAGCTTTTGTTCGTATAATTTTCTCGCATTTATAAAAGTAACGAGGATATTCGAAGCGATAAAAATTATCAGTGCATCCTGCGTATTTGTTTATTTTCAAAGTGTCGTTTCGATTAATGTTATTTATGCACGGTGATAATTATAGCGTTAGCTAGACGAAGCTCGGCTCTTCTTTTTTCTATGACTCCACAGTTTTATCGTTTCTGCCTTGGAATATAGCTCGAGACACTATACTTGACCATTATAAAAGTAACTCTTCCGCCTTTATTAATTGCTTAGTTAACGATGTCGTGTGTCGAGCTAATGGCACCATGTCGACGGCATTGCTTGATAATTTCAATCGAGTGCCATAAGCTCCATGCTGCGCATATAGTCGCATGGCGTACGTCCATTAGTGTACCGAATGGCTTCGAGATATCGAGCTGTCTTCCACGTAATCGACTAGCTGCTTTCCATTATTCTAAACGTCACTTTCCGTAGAGTAAATTAACGTATAGAGACGTCGGAGGAATTTCGAAAATCGACGCTATTTTTGGAAGTAAATCGGAGATCTCGAATCCAAACTTCGAGACAAAGCAGAGGAGAAATAAATTATCAATTTCTTTAATCACCACTTTTTTAAATTTAATCCGAATTTTATTACCTTTTATTACCAATTTATTGCCTAAATTACTATTTCTATTTAATTTTCGAACGTGTAAATATATTTAGAAATCTAAATTTCTTTTTATTTCTGATATGCTGTTATTACCTTTCTCGTCATCATCGATTTAATTCCCAGTTATAGTAATTACAAATTTAATTAATTTGTCGAATCTTCTGCAATAAAATTTCTGCGAGAATTTTTTATCGTCGTTATAATTTTGCAAATTCTCGCAAAAGTTTGTCTGTAAATTTGTTTATACGTTAACTCGCTCTCTCGTCTTGACATCTCCATAATGACTCGGATATCGTGCGAGGAAATTGAATGGAACAAATTACAATTAAACTTCGCCCGAAGACAATCAATTTCCGAGTTTATTCCGAAGGAACGAGATTTCTGTGACGACCCATTTGCTCTCGGACCTGCAGGTAAGTTAACGTTTAAGAAACTCTCGATTCGTGAAACTCGCCAAGTTTACGTTATTCTCGAAACGAAGTTGTAAACATGGAACTGAGAACAGATACACTGGAAGTATCCGAAACCGATCTTTTTCACGGAATGGACACGCGTAATAACAATTACAGTTTCTTGATAATTTTAGAGAGTCTCGGGGATCTTTTCTCTCCTGTAGTCTCAGCTATTGCTCCCATGTGCATGCGACAAAGGCTTCTCGCTATAACGAAGGCCAAAGGCCAGCTCTTCAAGGCCGTTTCTTTAAGGGAGATTACATCAAGTGTAACCTCTTGCTCGTAACACGTGCCTCTTGCTATCATGCTATCTACACTTACTGACGAACGTTGAGAAACGAAGCTATGATTCACGAATTTTCTTATATTCTTTATATCCTTCGAAATTCACGGAAGAAATAATAATAATCGTAATTATCGGTATTTAGAATAATCAGAGTTGTTGTATATAGAATTGAAAATAGGTTTTATGCAGAATATTCGGAAGTTGATTATTTTTCTTTTATCTATAAAATATCTCTTCGTTCTGCTTCTAATTTTTATATACAGAATGTTCCAAAATTATGTAACACAATAGGACGATTCTACATTCAGAAATATGTCTATGATGAAAATAATGCTTTCTCATCTTTGAAATGTCACTTACCTATCTCAACATTCGTTTGAATCATAGCGAAAAAGAATCGTTTCAATTACATTTTTGAATCTTCCATTTCTTCAAATGAAATATAAAAAGAATAATATGGTTATCGTTATTTGGAATAATCAGAATTGTTGTATATAGAATTGAAAATAGGTTTTATGCAGAATATTCTGGAGAAGATTATTTTTTTTGTCTATAAAATACTTCTTCGTTCTATTTCTAATTTTTATATACAGAGTGTTCCAAAATTATGTAACACAATAGGACAATTGACGATTCTACATTCAGAAATGTGTCGGAAAAGAAAATAATGATTTCTCAGCTTTGAAATGTCACTAACCTATCTCAACATTCGTTTGAATCATAGCGAAAAAAGAATCGTTTCAATTACATTTTTGAATCTTCCATTTCTTCAAATGAAATATAAAAAGAATAATATGGTTATCGTTATTTAGAATAATCAAAATTGTTGTATATAGAATTGAAAATAGGTTTTATGCAGAATATTCAGAAGTTGATTATTTTTCTTTTATCTATAAAATATCTCTTCGTTCTGCTTCTAATTTTTATATACAGAATGTTCCAAAATTATGTAACACAATAGGACGATTCTACATTCAGAAATATGTCGGAAAAGAAAATAATGATTTCTCAGCTTTGAAATGTCACTTACCTATCTCAACATTCGTTTGAATCATAGCGAAAAAAGAATCGTTTCAATTACATTTTTGAATCTTCCATTTCTTCAAATGAAATATAAAAAGAATAATATTATTATCGTTATTTGGAATAATCAGAATTGATGTATATAGAATTGAAAATTGGTTTTATGCAGAATATTCGGAAGAAGATTATTTTTCTTTTATCTATAAAATATCTCTTCGTTCTATTTCTAATTTTTATAGACAACGTGTTCCAAAATTATGTAACACAATTATGTAACACATTCAGAAATATGACAAAAAAGAAAATAATACTTTCTCAGCTTTGAAATGTCACTTACCTATCTCACCATTCATTTGAAACATAAAAAGAAATTCATTTGAAACATAAAAAGAATCGTTTCAATTTCATTTATGAATCTTCCATTTCTCGAAATTAAGTATAAAAAGAATAATATGGAAAAGATAACAAAGAAGCGAAGATTAAAAAAGTTATATGGTTGTTAAATTTTTTCCGAGAAATTACATTTTGCTGGAATTTTAATTGCAAGTTATTTCAAAGGATCTGCTAATCGAAATTTTTTATTCCAGGTCGACTTGCACAATGGCAGCTCCAGTAAGTCACAGAACATATCCGGGATATTCATAAAGAACGTGTTGCCGAATAGTCCCGCCGGAAGGACCGGCGAGCTGAAGGTAACGTATGCGACTCGAATTCTATTCACACGTCTGTGTTTCCCGTTCAATGAGAGAAGAAAGGAGAGAGCGATTCGGTATTCCATTTGGATCGGGGAATACCGAGCTCCAGATCCGATAGAATCAAATAGACTAGATCGCCAGTTGATTTTCAGTCGTTTCACCGCGACATTAGCATATTATTCAAATAAAATTCCACGATTAAGAGCGGAATGAGAATTTACGAATTTATTCTCTGATCGCGATAAATATACGAATTTCACTAAATTAACGTTCTACAATTAAAGAATATGAAAATTTGCGAATTTTTTGGGTTGAAATAGATAAAAACTTATTTTCTTTTTAAATTTATTCTCCGATCGCGATAAATATACGAATTTCGGTAAAATAACGTTATACGATTAGAAGAATATGAAAATTTGCGAATTTTTTGGGTTGAAATAAATAAGAATTTATTTTCTTTTTGAATTTATTCGCCGATCGCGATAAATATACGAATTTC
>NIJG01000596.1:25140-37826 GCA_002201625.1 Euglossa dilemma | reverse complement strand
ATGGTCAAATTATTATTAAATTCTTTTCTTTTTTCTTTTTTTTTTTTTGGAGATGGGAATAACTGAAGGACATTTTTGATAATGTTACCAAAATTTTAGTAGGTCATGTATTCGTGTTTTCACAATTTTTATGGGTTTCTACATTGAATGATTTACAGATGGTCAAATTATTATTAAATTCTTTTTTTCTTTAGGAGTTGGAATTAACTGAAATTAATTTTTGATAGTGTTACCAAAATTTTAGTAGATCATTTTCGGTATTTTTACAATTTTTAGGATTGAAAGAAATTTCTCGAGATATTCATTATTCCATATTTCCAAAAATATATCAAGACATATCTGGTATTTAATACATCGAGTACTTTCAGTAATGCACTTAAATATTAATTACTATCCAACGATCCAAGGATATAAAATTTACTGTAATACCGTTAATATCATTATGTAATACCATTTACTGTAATATCGTTAAAATAACAATATGCGAGATATCGAAATCAACTAATTTTACGTGTTAATTATTCTACGATTCTTTATTTACTACTCAAAAAGATAACATCAGTTTTATACCAGAAAAGCTGTAAATTTCTACTCTTTAAAAATGGCCGATTTTTACAAAGGGTTAATAATCTACGTGTGTTTTCCAGCACATCCCCGGTTAATATATTTTTCAATACGGAAATTGGCTTGACAAAACCGTGCACGGGTTGGCGGGATGTTTTGAAAAGAATTTCATCCCGTAGCAGCGAGGATGAATCATTGAAAGTGCCATTCTGACAGGGACCATTCTCTGGAATACAAACAGAACCCGTGCAACGACCGATTAATCTGTTCGCGCAACGAACCCCTCTCGATTCTAACATTTCATTTGCACTTTCACCGCTCATTTATCGACTGCCGGACCAACGGGGCCACGCATGTCCGATTTCCGTGCTTTTATCACGCGTGTCTTTTATTTTAATCCCTCGCGATTGCCAGGCGTTTCGAAACGCGGAAGCAACGGACGTCCGCGAGCGGAGAACAAATTGCACTCTTTGTACGCTCGGACCAGCGCCGCGGCATAAACGGCACGCGTATGCAAATGTCGCGGAAATTGCGGTCGCGTGCTCGATTCTTACTTCGAGCTTTCGTTCCCGATGCATCGCGGCTTTTTTCCGTGACTCGAAAACCCGAGTCCGAGCTGAATTCGGCTCCACTTTGATATCGGTAGCTTTTGGAAATTGATTTGTTTAGCAAAAGTTTCGGCGATGTGTTTTTTTTTTATTTTCGGTCGTTAGCCGAATTAAATCGCGTTGTCGGCACTTCGAGTGTCAGGGACGTGTGGAATATTTCGATTTCTAGAACTCGAATCGTTGGGAATGTTAATGGATATCGTTGAATATTCGTATGTTTAATTTCGCGACAGTTCAGGGGGGTCGGTTATTTAAATTCGCAGGCGAATAATGCGAGCGTGACGTTAAAATTGGAATATCCAAATAAACGAGAAACCACGCCGAGGAACTTTCCTTAATCATGCGCGTAATTCCGTTTATGAATTGAATTATTTATGAGTTCAACGAGAGAGTGGAGGGGATTTCGGAGCGGAAATCAGGTCGTTTGAAAAAATTCACGCCCTCCAATGGCAAATTCAAAGTTTTCACGTGATGAAATCGCAGAATTTGTTTTTATTTCGCGCGAAATTGTAGGTAGAACGGGTACCGATCAATTTTCTGCCATGTTTTCGCTTGTAATCTACCGGATTGCTTCGATACACAGAGGGAGGATATGTAAAATGAACGATTCGCTGTTAATTCCCGTTGTTCTCGAAAAGGAAGAAAAATAATCGAAACAAACATCGTACATAAAGAGGAAATATCATGATAATTCGCACGAATATCGATTCGAATATTTAATTCAAGTGGAAGATAATAAATATTTCGTACAAAGTATGATTAATCGAAAATTACGAGGACTTTATAGTAGCATGAATTTGATTTGCAAACTTTTAAGAATATTAACGATAATAATTATAGTTTAAGTAGTAACAGCAATATACAGTATCGATAATGAAAGCAGGAACATTATTAAAGCGGAATTTTTACAATCCTCTTTAAAATTTATCGATTGCAATCTCAAACTGCAAATTCCATACGGAAAATTCCAAATTGCAAACTGTGACGATTGCAATTTATTGCATGCAAAACAATTATTAAACTTCGTTTGAAGTTGGAATTCAACGACAGAGATATCGACAGTGGTGGATAGCAATTTATTTATTTAACAAAAAATATTGCCATTTACGAAATTTGTTTTTTAATAAATACAATCACTCGGGAAGTTTCTAACCGGCTGAAGAATAATTTCAACGATATAAATTCGCGATTCAAATGGTTCAAAGGGTTTCCAGTAATCGAAGTGATTAAAGTAGAAATCGGGAAATGAAAAATCTGTCCGTGAAGCTAATGTTTTTCCACTCTACGATTTCAAACGCGAGGTCATCTCGTCTCTGTCACTTCATTTTCACGACATACACCGACCTTCGAGCTCGATGGCCGATCAGAGACACCATACAACCTTTCGTCAAGCTAATCAAACTGTAGATGACAGACAAAAGGGAGAAAGAAATCACCTGACCCTTTAAAAAATTCAATTAACCTCGACGGAATATAGAACGTTGAAGTACGAGTTTTAATTTAGCGAATTACCATAGTTCCACTGCAGACCTCGATCGCAAAAATTCCAGTCAACCTTTCGAAATAATAATTTTCAATGGAAATAGAAAAAATTTATCAACTCACGAGTGAATCCTTTTTCACAGCAAAAGAAACACGGTATTTTCTAAAAGAACCTTTTTCCATGCAGAAGAAAATTATCACGGAATTTTCCATAATGGAATTTTCTGCATCGAAAAGAAATCTTTTGCGAAAAATTAAATTTACTTTAAAAATTGAATATTTTCCACGATCATAGAACCAGGAGAGAAAATTGCAATTCCGTACTGTAATTTTACTGATATTAATTCAAAATACGTTCGAAAAGTTTAAAAACTCTGTAAAATTAAAATTCCGAAAGACTTTCTTAATTATTAACGTTTTAATAAAAAATATCAAATTTCTAATTACAAAGAATCGAAGAAATATCAGTATTGGGTGTAAAAGGGATGAAAGGGGTTGTAAAATGAAATGTTTTCCACGATCACGAGGCTGTAGGAGAAAATTGGAATTTTTGGCAACCGGCGATTCGTCAGTTTATATCCTATTTTCCTGTACCACTGTAAAATCAGGTTGCATAGCGAAAATTGGAACGGTGTCCAAGTCGATAGTGAAATTTCCATCGAGCAGTGTCCCCAGGAAGCATGCATTTCGAAATGTCAGATAAACTTGAACGTATCGGTTTCGTGTCTCGATCCCTTGTTCCTTTCTACCTTTCTTCACGATCTTTTATTCTTTTGTAACGAAAAAAACGATATTATATCTTATATAAAAATCAATCTACACAGTAATCGAACGATTAAATCCGGAAAATTTGTTTAATTCGGCAGAAAATGAAATTTGGTTCGATATTCCGACTTTTTTGTTTTATTTCATCGCCGGTTTTATGTTTCAAGCGAGCATTGGGATGACAGGAGATTTATGTTACGATATTTAGGGGATGGAATATTTAAATTATGGGATTTAAATTGTAGAATGTTCTAGTTGCGGTATCGCGGAATATTCCGAGTATACGTTATGAGGAGTTTCAGATGTAGAAAATGGAATTTAGCGAATAGGGAATATTCAAATTATAGGATACATGAATCATGGATCGTGGAATATTTTAATTACGGGAATATTAACAGTGGAATATATTTGTCTGCATATATTAAATTACAGGTTGTTCAAGTGAGCTATTAAAACGCGTAGGATATTGCTTTGAATTATGGGGTGTATGAATCATGGGGAATCCTAGTTGTAAAATTTTCCGAAGTGTAGGAGACTCGATTTATGAGATGTTTAAATTATCGAATATCTCCTTTGCAGAATTTTTAAACTACAGACTATACCTCTCTTAAAATATTTATCTTATATTAGATAAAATCGTAACTATCGAATTCCTTGAATATAAAATAATCGACTTACGAATTATTTCACCTCTTAAAATATTTATCTTACATTAGATAAAATCGTAACAATCGAATTCCTTGAATATAAAATAATCGGCTCGCGAATTATTTCATCTCTCTTAAAATATTTATCTTACGTTAGATAAAATCGTAACTATCGAATTCCTTGAATATAAAATAATCGCCTCGCGAATTATTTCATCTCTCTTAAAATATTTATCTTATATTAGAAAAAATCGTAACTATCGAATTCCTTGAATCTAAAATAATCGACTTACGAATTATTTCGATAATCGAATTATCTATTTCGATCCTTCTTTAAGCCACAGTATATTTAACTCGCGCAATATTCCAATCGCATGAAACGCAGAGAGAATTATATAATTTATATTGAATTTATATAAAATGTACACCGAGGAATTTAATCATATAAACCGCGGGAAATTTAAATAACGAATTCAATCTCCCAAAAACGTTGGCAAAAGTCACTAGTGACGTCCAAATTGCGGAAACACCCGATAGAATCGAAATGAACGGAAGGTAAACGAACAAAACAGGACTGGAAATCCAGCAGGACAGGAAGGACGGACATGCGAAAACAGGGAATGCCGGATACCAAGGATGAACTGGCCTGTGAAAATTCCACGATGCGATTGTCCGTTAGGCCAAGTGCATGCACACAGAGAGAAAGAGAGAGAGAGAGAGACACCCTGTATTTCGACTTCGATCAACTTGGATCACGGAACTTCGCTCGGGACCTGTATGAAATTAAAGCGACTGAACGACATAGGACCATGCAGGCCAGGGGAAAGAGAAAGCCGAAACGGAGAGACAGGGTGCGAGAGAGAGAGACATAGGGGTTGGAGAGAAAAAAAAAGCAACGAGAGAGGAAGAGAGTAGTGTAGGCAGGGCCATTATAGAGCATCCCTTGTACGTGTACGGTGCATCGAGGTCGAACTTTCCAATAAACCAGCTGACGAGGGGGTGACAGGGGGTTGAACGGTGTGAAAGGCGGGAACAGAACGAGAATCATGCAAATCAGAGCGAACGGCGTCGAAGATAGGCCGGTACCAGGAACCAGGGATCGAAGGAAACGCTTTTGTTTCGACAAGTTTGCCATGAGAACGTTTTCGCTTTGAAGGGTTGCGTGCAAATTGCGGGCATTCGGGAAAATCCGACACGAATTTCCGCCTCCTCGCTTTCCCTCGCGCTTTACGTCTGTCCCGAGGCTCGGAAAATATCGAGGAACGCCAAGGGATATTCGCTTTGGGCCGAGGGTTGCGCGTTTTAATTTTCTTAATTTCTTTCGCGCGAGGATTTTATGAAAATTTGGAAATGCTTTTCGTTTACACGTTTAACCCAGGTTTTATTCTCTAGGTGTTGTATAGGGGTGGCGGAAGTTTTAAAATATCAAGGAATATATTTTGGAGAATGATAATTGGGTCTTTGAAGATCTTTAGTAGGAATTTTGGAAAATTATACGCGAAATATCGAGGAACGTCAAGAAATATTCGCTTTGGGGAGAGTTTTACGCGTTTTAATTTTCTTAATTCCGTTCTCGCGAGAATTTTATGAAAATTTGGAAATGTTTTTCATTTACTCGTTTAACTCAGGTTTTATTCTCTCCGTGTTGTACAGGGGTGGTAGAGGTTTGAAAATATCGAGAAATATTTTTTGGGAAATGATAATTCAGTTTTTGAAGATTTTAGTGGGAATTTTGGAAAATTATACGCGAATGTTTTTGAATAATTTCTATAGATTAGTTTTAAAGGTAATACGCTGAGTCTAGAAATTTTGAAAAATCGCGTAAAAACATATTTAAAAGTATATTGTAATCTTAGCTTATATTGCTATTCATATACAGATGGTTTTTATTTGTAGCTGGTATAATTTCAACATCGCGTTTTTGTTAAATTTAGAATGCTACCTTTTGTTGATATTTATCGCGTGTTAGTTTGCCGAAGTTACCTAGTTAAAAGTTCCAATGATTCTTATTTGTTTATTATTTGTTCTATTAACAGAACCTCGAAATAGCAGTGCCGTTTGAGAAAGTAGGTTAGGTCTTTTTTGTTACCCAATGGTTAACTTTTTCAATAGCTCTGCAAAAGCTGCTCATTTCATAAACCACGTTATCGATGAAAATTAATTTTACGTTCAATTTATAACTAATTTAAAATTCAATCTCTGCGTACATAAAATACAATCACCTTTAAAAACAAAACACAACAGTATTACAAACATCTCCATAAAACAATCTTCGACACATCGAAAAATAATTCTCAACCCTCCCAAACAAATTCAAAAACTCAACTACCAAACCTAGAAACATCTAAAAAAAACCATCTCACCTCTAGAAAGCACCAAACGAAACCAAAAAAAAAAGGAATCTCCCAAAACAACGCAAACATCGCAACATCTGAAACACTCGGAAACCACCTAATCTGCGAAAAAGCACTGAACAAAACGAAGCTAAAACAAACGGAAAAAAAATGGTAAAAAATCACTGAGAGGAGTTAAAAGCAATCGAAACAGGTTCCTCTGAAGGAAATCTCAAATTCGCAAACTCGATAGGAATCCGAGTACTCGGAGTCTGGCATAAAACAATGCGGAGGGCAAAACTAACGCGAAAGAGGTCGGGCGGGGTTGAAAGAGGGTGACACGGGGAAGAAAGGTTAGAAGAGGACGCGACTGGCCGGTGGTAGAGGATGGTAGGGGTGATTGGCAATGAGTCAGGGACGGTCCGTGTGAGAAAGTGTGGATTACGTGGTTGCAACGAACCGTCCATCATCGACACACCATGGACCATTGGCACCCCTTCCAGCCGCGGCAGCAGCCCCCTCTGATCACGTCCGCCGTCTCTCTCCGTTGCGATATATCGACGCCGGCAGTTTCATGCACGAAACCGGCTGGTAGACGTTGCCTCGACGGAACAGCGTCGCGATGCACCGCCTCTTCGGACGCAAACGCGTCTCGTTCGGTGTACGTTGCACGAATACACGCACACGCGGCGCCCGGTGCTCGTTCTTCGCCCCCTCTGCAGGATAGATTTCACGGATATCGCAGTTGGTTCACGTAGAGCATGGTTTCCCATTGGTGACACGACCCTTTTTTTTCCTCCATTTTCTTTCCTCCTTGCTTTTCTCCCGTTTTCTTTTTTTCACCGCGAGTATCGCCGAAGGTTACGAGGTGCACGTGTGACGGTAGCCGATGACACGTTGAATTTCGGTAGAACTTGTGACTCGGATTTTTCTCCTTAGAAATTGTAGATGCAGTTCGTCGTGTGTTTGGTTTCGTGTGGTATTTCGGAACAGTATGTGTAAATAAAAATTTGCAACTCGAAGATTGCCAGTTTGTTTCAGAGGTGTGAATCTTTTTTCCGGATACAACACGGTGTGCGTAGTTAGGTTCCTGTGTAGATAGAAATTAGTATTTTGACAGAAGAAGTGTCACTTTGCTGCTTTCACATGCTTGACGATTCTGGTTTTTCTCATAGACTAGTGAATCTTTAGTGAAATTTTTCACATTAGAACGACCGATGTTTAATCTGCACTTACGCGTAGTGTGTACAGTCACGTTTCTATGTAAATAAGGATTAATATTAATTTTATCAGATAACCGTGTTTTTGCAGTAACCGTGAGAATAAATGGTCCGAACCTGCAGTTTCCTCGTGTTAAATTAATCGGGATTTTCTTTTAGCGCTAGAGTATAAATTCTAATTATAAAAGGTGTCCTGCAAGTGACCGTGTAGAAGATTCATGGTATATACTAAAGAACTAAAAGAGAGCAGAGATATACGGTGAATATATAATGCGATTATACGACGAGTAACGAGGCGTTTTTACAAATTTTCCTTCTTTAATTTCCACGTTCGAACCCGGCGGGATTGTTTTTAATTAGAATCGAGCCGTGTGCGTTTGTTAAAGCACCGCGTGAAAGTGACAGAGAGCCGATGAAAGTTACAGTGATTAATTTGGAATCGCGAAGTTTCCATTCTGTTGTCGAAAATTTCGTTCGCACTTCGCGCGGCTGAAGGACGGCAGTTTTATCAAGCTAACGATCGTTCATAAACTCAGTTGCTCTCTGTCGAGCAGAGGCTTCCAGATGTGAATGTTGTCGATCATTCCCTTTAGAAATAGAACATGATCACCGAACATATTCCCGAATCGCAGTAGAAAGTTCTCCTTCCATTAACGATCACCGATTTCGACCTAACTCTCTGTGTCATCGTCGACAACGAGTCGAAAGACGATTCATCGGTACTCTAACATCTCGAATATTTCATTATTAACGTCTTTAATATCTTTTGTCGTAACATCAACGATGTTATCAACTTCGTTGTCATTGGTTCGTTATATATTTCACCTTTGACAATCGGTCGAGTTATTACCGTGGATTCGAGCGGTGAAAATTGACTCGCGATGAGAAATTTCGATCCTTTAATCCTGTTCATTCGATTGGTTCTGCGAATAAATTCATCACAGTCGCGCAGACCCGGATCACGCATAAATTTACGAGCAAATGCAGGATTAGGCTCGCAGGCAAACGTACACGTACAGCTGTGAATGCACGCGCGAGTACACAGGTTCAGCTTGCGAAGTTGGTACTGGATGGTGGTAGATTCGCGGATAAATGCAGTCGTAGAGGAGCATATACATCCGTTATCTACCCTTCGAGCAAATATACGGATTAGCCCTATCCGTAGATCGGCGTGTAGATCCCTTGATATTCCATCGAGCGTAAGCAAAGCGGTTCGGGTTGATTAGATCTAACACCGGCTCCTGTGGCCGAGCACACGGAGATCGAGTCTCGGATCTAGATGTAAATCCTCGGTAGATCCTTGAAAAATCCGCGGTAGATCCGAGATCAAGCGGAAATCCGCCGATAAGGAGATAAATCTACGGCGAAACCCCGAAACTTTGGTGTCTAAGTGTTAGTTCACGAGAGTCCTCGAGTGTATCCAGCGGAGTACTCGACGTAACGCGCACGAAAGTACACAGCTGATCCTAGATTAAGGGTAAATCCACGTATAGACGCGGAGACAAGCATATAAATCCATAAGGAATCTCGGAACTTCGGCGTCCAATTATTCCACGGCGAATCCTCGACTCTGTTCGACGAAATTCCTGACATAGCTCCTCGGACTGGAAAATTTCATAGCCGATACCTGACAGAGACTAGGTACTTAACGCGAATTCATCGGCAGAGAGTCAGAGACGAGGACACGAATTCGCGAGGACCCTTACATCCTCGGGACCCAGACAGACACCTGTTGGCTGACGAATCGCGGACTCCGTTTAACGAAATTTTCAACACGATTCGTGCAAAATTTCGCGTCGAATCGACTTCGGATCTCGAAGGGGATCTGAAGCATCTAAAGCACTTATTTCGCGCAAAATTTGGTATCGAATCGACTCTGGATCTCGAGGTAGATCCGAAGTACACCGAAACACCCATTTCGCGCAAAATTTCGTATCGAATCAACTCTGGATCTTGAAGTGGATCCGAAACACCCATTTCGCGCAAAATTTCGTATCGAATCAACTCTGGATCTTGAAGTGGATCCGAAACACCCATTTCGCGCAAAATTTCGTATCGAATCAACTCTGCATCTCAAACTGGTTCCGAAGCACTCGAAACATCCATTTCGCGCAAATTTTCACAATGGAATCAACTTCGGATCTCGAAGCGATTCTGAAGCACCCAAAATACCCATTTCGCGCAAAGTTTCATATGAAATCAACTCTGGATCTCGAAGTGGATCCGAAACACCCATTTCGCGTAAAATTTCGTATGAAATCAACTCTGGATCTTGAGACAGATCCGAAGCACCACAAAACACTCATTTCACGCAAAATTTCATATAGAATCAACTGTGGATCTCGAAGTGAATCCGCAGCATCCTGAAACACCCATTTGGCGCAAAATTTCATATCGAATCAACACTGGATCTTGAAGTGGATTCAAAACACCCATTTCGCGCAAATTTTCATATCAAATTATCTTCGGATCTCGAAGTGGATCCGAGGCACCCAAAACACCCATTTCGCGCAAAGTTTCATATCAAATCAACTTCGGATCTCGAAGTGGATTCGAAACACCCATTTCGCGCAAAATTTCACATCGAATCAACTCTAGATCTCAAAGTGGATCCAAAGCACTCAAAACACCCATTTTCGAATCCTCAATCCTGTCCTACGCGTTTCTCAACGCTTTTCAACTCTCAAAATTTCCCTTAAAAACACTAAATCCCCTCGCAAAGTCTAAAACTTCCGACTACCAATCGGCTGGCAATTTTTGTTCGCAAAAATATCCGTGGCACAGGTCATCCGAAAGACCGCGACTAATTGACCAGGTGTACACGCGAACGGACGATCGAACGAATCAATCCTTGACCCGAAATCAGAGTCGATCCCCGGAATAACCTTTCGCGGGTCCTCGGATCCGCCTAGCGAATCGGTGATTCCACCGAAGAATCCGATCGTAGATTAACGGCGGATCGATGGCCACCGACCGACGGACGGACACACACCAACCCGCAAACCCATAACCAGAGCAACCACTCAATCGTTATTTCGCGGATCCTTGAGCCCAGTCAGTGGAATGCGCGGCGAGTCTCGTGCGAGGCCGAAATCTAATAACACGCATTAATCAGATTCCGGTGTGGCGGCGTTAACGCGGCGGGGCTCGCTGTTATCGGCGATCGCGATCGAACACGCCTCTAAATCACCGTGTTCACCTCTGGCAGCAATTCAAGACGCCGCCGCGTCGAATATTTCACCGGTTGCCACGGGTAATTCAGTCCGGAAGCATCGCACCGAAATAGCAAACCTGGCAGACTCGGTTCGATCCTTCCGTTCTTTCCCGCCGTTCCGTTCTTTCTTCTCCGACATCCCGGCAAGATCTCGAAAGTCGTCAGCGAGTCCTGCAGGGTGTGAACGTCGCTGGGACCGGTCACGGTTGCGGATAAGCGTTCACCTAACGCAGAGGTCGGGAGTTTGCACTTGGAAGGAGCCTGATTGGATATAACTTAACAGTTCACCTTAGCGAACTTGGTTATATATAGACACGGGTCACACGAATCTTCGTTATTGACTGGAGATGTCACACCTGTAAATAGAATCGTGTCGCAGACGTGTAGAGCGACACGTCTAGGCCGTGATTTTCATACCATTGTGTCACGGTACACTTAAACCTGAGTGTTTAATAGAAGCCACTGATGTGTTTAAATTGTCAAATAATAGCTGACGAGCGTCTTTAAGTGACGTCTATTTAGTTGCTGGATTTTATTAGCTAGATTATGTTAGATAGGGTGCCAGAGTAGATATTTAGCTTCTGATCCCTTATTTTATTAATTCGCTTTTGCACTTCTGTGGATAGAAAAATGTAACCTCTTCCTCCTTAGATTCTCGAATAAAAGGAATCCTGAGAAAGTTTTATTTAGAATCTTATTAATTGTTCTTTAATTTATGTGTACCTTGAGACGAAGGTGGAAAGTCATCGAGACAATGAACCTCTGTCATTAACATAGAACCAGCGTTGCTATTGACTCCTTCCAATGACATTGAACTAGCATTGAACTTGAAAGGCTATGACTAGTTCTTCGTCTATTTACTGTTCATTTCTCATCAGCCGAATTTATATCTCGAGTAACCTTTGTGAACGTAAACTGGAAAGTGTCTTTAACCTAACTTCTATGTCAGAGGTATAGATTTCAAGATCGCGAAAGGTGAAGTTGTCCAAACTAAACAAAGTAACCCACTTGCTCCTGTGTCATCCCAAGTGCAAACTCCCGAGCTCTGCACGGTGTCCCTTTCTGACGTTGTCTTTCCTCTGTGTCTTTTTTTTTTTTTTTTTTTTCGGTTTTTCTTTTCTGTTGAACTTGTAGAACAACGAGCAGGACGGAGAGGGGGAGGAGGCTAGCAGGCAAGGAAAAAAGCAGAACGCGAGAAGTCGATTGCCCGGAACACCCACGGCATCCTTTCGTCAGAAGGCTTCGCCAGTCTCGCCCGTCAGGTCCAGCACGCCGGAAGTGACACAGGTGGGTCGTTTCCTTTCGCTCTGATCGCCTGTTCGTGCGTCAATCGACCAGCGACACGGTCCTCTGCTATTTCTGAGATATCGCTGGCCGAATGGTGCTACGTTTGATGTTTCGCCGCAAGGTTCGTTGTGCACCATCCGGGTAACTAGAAACGTGTTCCCTTTACGAAAAATTCCGAATAGATAGGCGAAACGAAAATTTGACGACATGTAGCATTTTTCGGTTCGATGGAATTTTCAAGTTGAGTTAGAGTTCAATCGCGAAGAAATAAACACTGGAAGGAGATTTTTTAAACCAGTGTTCAAATCATTTTTTCAGTTCGATGGAATTTACAAGCAGAATTCAATCGCGAGGAATTAAACACTCGAAGAAGATTGTTTAAGTGTGTTCATATCATCTTTTCGGTTCGATGGAATTTCCAAGCAGAATTAGAGTTCAATCGCGAAGAAATAAACACTGGAAGGAGATTTTTTAAACCAGTGTTCGAATCATTTTTTCAGTTCGATGGAATTTCCAAGCAGAATTAGAGTTCAATCGCGAAGAAATAAACACTAGAAGGAGATTTT
>NIJG01000593.1:31802-44449 GCA_002201625.1 Euglossa dilemma | reverse complement strand
ATTTATTCAAATATAATAAATATTTATTTTAAAATCAAAAATGGATCACGTAACAAAATAGAAGGAATATTTATACAATTTTAAAGACCCTCTCATTTATCCTCTTTTCTTCCATAAATTACTCACTCATATATATAATCCATTTCACACTTCATTTTTACACGTATACCCTTTCTTTCATAACATCTTAAATTTTATGCAAATCTCTGATATTCTATTCACACTCAATCAACTCAAACATCGCTCTTTTATTACATCGATTTATATAAACGTATGTTAAAATCTATGTTTACCAATACCACAGGTGTGTGTTGGATGATGATTTTCGTATGCGATTATTGTATTCTTGATTTTGTCGTTGTTTTTAGCACAGTATTATGGGGATGATGGAACGATATATTTCAAATTTCTGTAATTTGGATAATCATAGTAGTAGTGAGATTTAAGGCAACCTTGGCAAGTCTAATTTTTATTTTAACCCTTTGCTAACCAGAAACGAAGCTAACGATACATTCGGTGTATACTAAACGATTAAAAATAACAAATCTAAAAAAATTTTCCGAATTAGAAAATATGTACGTCATTAATGCCAATATTGAAATAATTTCTTGCTATATTCCATACAGCTTTCATTCCTGAAAAATTAACAAACTTATATTACGACATTCGTCCCCAAAGAATTAATATTTTTCTGGATAATAGAGTAATAATAGTCCCCAGTGTAATAGAAAAATAGATTCTAGGGACTCTAACCTCTAATAAAATATTAGAATGCTAAAACCCTAGGTTCAAATTCATCCCTTTTCGTTTTAACTCGCGTTTTAACCGAAATTCTACCGGATACGAACGTGGCGAAATTAAAACCGGTTGAGGTTGAAATTTGCGTATATTTATATTTTCCATATTCGAACCTCTAACAATATCAAACATTGGGAATTTCTGCCGCTGTAAATTCCATTTTCTGTTTCATAAAATCGCAACAATAATGATCAATAACCAATCCGTGATCTGAAATTGCAGAGAACTTTTGTCCGTTGCATTACCATCGGTTATTTGTATTTAATTATTCTCCGCGTGCGATCATTATTAGCAACATTGGAATATTAATCCTTCGCATTACGTCGAATGATTAATACCTATATGATACCGCAATGATCAATACCTGTATAAATCTCGACTCGTTGGGCGATACACCTTGTTAAAATTTATTTAATATATCTGCACGCGGTTCTGATACACTCTATCACTGCGTGGCACGTCAAAATTGCCAGTAATTATGAAAATTCGTAGAAATCCCTGCAAAGTTCCATATCGCGTTTCTCGCTTCTTTGTTTTCCTTCAAAATTTCATAACGTTGCATAAATTCGCGTGGTTTTAAATCTAGCATGGTTTAAATCATTGTTTTCCAAACTTTCATTAAAAATTCTCTGTTTAATGTTACCATCCTAATCACTCGTCTTTGCGATTTTTCTTCTAATATGTAACATTAAACTTACCATGGTCTAATTCATTGTTTTCTCAATCATTAAAATTCTTCGTTCAACGTTACTACCTTAACACTAGGTTTACAGGACTCGTCAATTTGACGGATCAGTGGCTCCAATTATTCGATATTAACAGATTTAATTAACTTATATTAAGTCTGTTAATATTGCGGTTGCTTTCAAATAAATCCCATCTTTGTTTTTTATAGAAAATACGTGGTTTCCTTTACCCTTAAATTTGATGGGTATTCGTAGAAATAATTATATAAAAAACGTCCGTAAACCTAGTGTTAATCACTCATCTTTGCGATTTTTCTTCTAATATTTAACACTAGGTGTTAACACTAATCTTGCCATGGTCTAAATAATTGTTTTATAAATCATTAAAAATTCTCCGTTCACTGTTACCCTTTTAATCACTCGTCTTTACGATTTTTCTTCTAATATTTAACACTAGGTGTTAACACTAAATCTACCATGGTCTAAATAATTGTTTTATAAATCATTAAAAATTCTCCGTTCACTGTTACCCTTTTAATCACTCGTCTTTACGATTTTTCTTCTAATATTTAACACTAGGTGTTAACACTAAATCTACCATGGTCTAAATCATTAAAAATTCTCCGTTCAACGTTACCATACTAATCACACGTCTTTGCGATTTTTATTCTAATATTTGACACTAGGTGTTAACACTAAATCTACCATGGTCTAAATAATTGTTTTCTAAATTATTAAAAATTCTTCATTCACTGTTACCCTTTTAATCACACATCTTTGCAATTTTTCTTCTAATATTTAACGCTACGTGTTAACACTAAATCTACCATGGTCTAAATCATTAAAAATTCTCCGTTCAACGTTACCATCCTAATTACACGTCTTTGCGATTTTTATTCTAATATTTGACACTAGGTGTTAACACTAAATCTACCATGGTCCAAATCATTAAAAATTCTCCGTTCAACGTACTTCATCACTCGTGTTTGTGATTGTTCTTCTAATATTTATCACTACGTGTTAACACTAAATCTACCATGGTCTAAGTCATTAAAAATTCTTCGTTTAACGTTACTTGATCACTCGTCTTTGCAATTTTTCTTCTAATATCTAACACTAGGCGGTAACACTAAATCTGCCATGGTCTAAATCATTGTTTTCTAAATTATTAAAAATTCTCCGTTCAACGTTACCATCCTAATCACTTGTCTTTGCGATATTTCTTTTAATATCTAACACTAAACCTACCATGGTCTAAATAATTGTTTTCTAAATCATTAAAAATTCTCCGTTCAACGTTACCCTCTTAATGACACAACTTTACGATTTTTCTTCTAATATCTAATACTACACGGTAACACTAAACAAACCTGCCGTGGTTTAAATCTAAATCATTGTTTTCTAAATTGTTAAAAATTCTCCGTTCAACGTTATCATTCTAATCACTCGTCCTTGTGATTTTTCTTTTAATATATAAACTAAACCTAAACTAAACCTAAATCTAAACCTACCATAATCTAAATCATTGTTTTCTAAATCATTAAAAATTCTCCGTTCAACGTTACTATCTTAATTACACATCTTTGCAAATTTTCTTCTAATATTTAACACTAGGCGTTAACACTAAACCTACTATGATCTAAATAATTGTTTTCTAAATCATTAAAAATTCTCCGTTCAACGTTACTATCTTAATTACACATCTTTGCAAATTTTCTTCTAATATTTAACATTAGGCGTTAACACTAAACCTACTATGATCTAAATAATTGTTTTCTTAATCATTAAAAATTCTCCGTTCAACGTTACTATCTTAATCACTCGCTTTTGCAATTTTTCTTCTAATATATGTATAATATATGTTTCTCAGTGTCTCCCATTATTCTATAATATTTTTTTAAAGCTTCTATTTCTTTTCCATTCATCGGTCAATTGATCGTGGTAGATTTAGCGTTCAAATAATCCGCCATTTTGTAACTGCGGTCACGAATATTGCAGTTTATTATTTTTCGATGAAAACGTTCGAATATTCAATTTTATATCTCTCCTTTGATCTCGATTACTTCAAAGTTGCTACAGAAAATAGTAGCAAAAATTTCTAATAGGTATTTCTGAAATTTGTATTAAATCACCGTTAAACTTCTCGATTGAACGTCGAATTTTAATAAAAATTCATTTATCAGCGTAGAATATTCTACCGATCTTATCGGAGTTTAGCAACCTCCCTTCGAGTCTACGATTTTGCAAAGTCATTCTTACGATAATTACTTTCTCATTTTTCGAATAGTTATGACGTAAGCATTTCTTTATACAAATTGCTGAGAATCTTCTTCGAACGCATACAGAGGCTGTGGAAGAATTTTCAGAGACATTCCCAGATAACAGTTTCTCGTAGAACGACAATTCTCTTCTCGATTCATCGATTCTTCGCGGAATAACTTATAATTCCTCCTGTGTGCAATTATATCTCAACTTCGATTCGCAGTCTTTAAAATCGTTTAATTATACTTTACGCAATGGTAGAAGTAGTAAACAATCGCTTTATCGGTTGTATCGTTGCAAGAAAAGAATTCAGCACGTCATATTAACCTTCTGATTAGAAATTTTTCTTTTCCTGTCATTCTTTTTCCTAAATAAACGCATGAAACCTGGAATTTTTTGAAACCCTGGCAGCCACGGCATTCGCATTCGACTTTACCAAACCTTATCGCAAGGTAGCAAGAATCTTCGAATACCGGCAAGATACTAAATTTTTTGAATTTTTCGCATAGAATCACAGAGAAACTCTGAACTAAATCTATTCCATAGCCCTAACGCGAGTCGAATTTTTCACGTACTCGGAAAACTTGCATCTCTTGTGTGTAATTATATCTCAACTTCGATTCGCAATCTTTAAAATCGTTTATTTATACTTTACGCAATGGTAGAAGTAGTAAACAATTGCTTTATCGGTTGTATCGTTGCATGAAAAGAATTCAGCACGTCACATTCACTTCTGATAAGAAATTTTTCTATTATTCTTTTTCCTAAATAAATACATAAAACCTGAAACTTTTTTGAAGCTCTGGCAGCCACAAAATTCGCATTTAACTTTTCCAAACTTGATCGCAAGATAACAAGAATCTTCGAATAATGCTAAGATATTAAATTTTTCGCACAGAATCACAGAGAAACTAGGAATTGGAATGGGGATCTAATCTACAACTCTAACGCGAGTCGAATTTTTTGAAAACTTGCATCTCCGGCGCAATTCACAGAAAAAATTTCTGCCTAGTTTCTCGATTTAGTCAATCCACAGCCCAAATACGGGTCGAACTTTTCACAGACTCAAAAAACTTGCATTTCCGGCGAAATTCGCTGGGAAAATTTCTTCTACCTAGTTTCTCGATCTACCTAATCCACAGCCTTTATTCGATTCGAATTTTTCGAAAAACTTGCATCTCCGGAGAAATTCACATGGAAAATTTCTGCCTAGTTTCTAGATCTAGCTAATCCACAGCCCTGATACGAGTCGAATTTTTCACAGACTCAAAAATCTTGCATCTCCTGCGAAATTCACAAGGAAAATTTCTGCCTAGCTTCTCGATCTACCTAATTCATAACCCTAAGTTGAGTCGAAATTTTCGAAAACTTGCATCTCCGGCGAAATTCATAGAACAAATTTATGCTTAGCTTCTCGACTTATTGTACCTAATCCACAACCCTAAGTTAAGTCGAAATTTTCGAAAACTTGCATCTCCGGGGCAATTCACAGAAAAAATTTCTGCGTAGCTTCTCTCTTTATCTAATCCACAGCCTTAACACTCGTCGAATTTTTCGAAAAACTCGCATCTCCGGCGAAATTCACAGAAAAAGTTTCTACCTAGCTTCTCTCTTCAGTTAATCCACAACCTAAACTCTCATCGAAATTTCTGAAAACTTGCATCTCCGGTGCAATTCACAGAAAAAATTTCTACAATGCTTCTCGATCTAGTCAATCCACAGCTCTAATACGAGTCGAAATTTTCGAAAACTTATATCTCCGGTGCAATTCACAGAAAAAATTTCTACCTAGCTTCTCTCTTCGGTTAATCCACAACCCAAACTCTCATCGAAATTTTCGAAAACTTGCATCTCCGGTGCAATTGACAGAAAAAATTTCTACAATGCTTCTCGATCTAGCCAATCCACAGCTCTAATACGAGTCGAAATTTTCGAAAACTTGCATCTCCGGCAAAATTTGCAGGTAAAATTTCTGCCTAGCTTCTCTCTTCAGTTAATCCACAACCTAAACTCTCATCGAAATTTCCGAAAACTTGCATCTCCGGTGCAATTCACAGAAAAAATTTTACAATGCTTCTCGATCTAGTCAATCCACAGCTCTAATACGAGTCGAAATTTTCGAAAACTTGTATTTCCGGTGCAATTCACAGAAAAAAATTCTGCCTATCTTCTCTCTTTAGCTAATCCACAGCCTTAACTCTCGTCGAAATTTTCGAAAACTTGCATCTGCGATACAATTTCCAGAAAAAATTTCCGCCTATCTTCTCTCTGTATCTAATCCAATCCTTTCCTCTCGTCTAATTTTTCCAAAAACTCGCATCTCCAACAAAATTTCCCTCGACATCTCTCTCTGTCTGTAGCTCGATACCGTCCCCGGTATTCCCGTTTATTTCTCCTCTGTACCTTACTCCGAACAGAATCAAACTCTCTGGTCCTATTCCCATCCTCGTCCTTGCACCGAAGTGAAAAAGAGACGACCGAGACGGAAAGGACGAAGCGAGACGGTTATAGGGAAAAACTCGAAGGGTGAGCGAGCACGACGCCAGGGTAACGAACACCCAGTGTTCTCAAAGCGACGAGAGAGCACGCCATAATTACTGCCTTTGTTTCGAACAATTTATATTAAAATGGAAAGCAATCTGCATTTGCAAATTAAATGCGCGCCCCGTTTCCCGTCCAAACGCACCGCTGCCGGGCTAAAGCAGGAGAGGATGAGGCGTTGCAACCAGAGAGAGAGAGAGAGAAAGAGAGAGAGGGTAGTACAGGAGGTGGATTATCGTGATGAAGAGGCGAGCAACCGACCAGCTTGGTTACCTGCGGCTTGGATCGTGTAAAATCAAACGGATACCTGTGTCGTGTTAATTGTGCGCTGGTAATCCATTGCCATTCATCCTGCGCCGTATATTCGCGTATGGCGATGATAGCAGCTCGTCTCTCAGCTTGTCAGAAGGTTAGAGAACTGTGGATTTTGTGTAACTCGGTTATTCGTTACCGAATTACGTCGGAAGAGTCTATCGGTTTGGAACGTATCGATGACAGTTTAGCAGTTTGGTTGAAAAACTATGGAGTTTCGTTCGATGCATGGATTACTCGTTAATGATGCGAGAAGGGTCTATCGATTTGCTTGGTCCGATGTCGAGGGTTGCAGCTCCGAGTTCCGTCGCGATGCGAATTTCGTTCTGCGATTGGTGGTGCGAGATTAGCTGCTTCGATGACAGTTGTCTTGGCAGTCTTGTTTATCGGTTTAGTGTGATTATAAACGGAAATTACGTCTTTGGATAGCACTCGAGGTGTCTTATATTACCTGTTTCTCTCATATTCTCTTGGTTCTCTCTCTCTTTCTCTCTCTCTCTCTCTCTCTGCGAGTTTTCTCTCCGATATTTCAACGATATTTCTACAAACCAGTCTCTCTTTGATGATCGATGAATCGTGGATGATCGCGTGTGGATTAACACGTTGGCTATCGTTGGGGGTCACCGATGACCGGCATTCAATTTGGATACAGCGCAGGTGACCGACGCGCCCAGATAGATGGAAATATATTAGGTGGCCCCATAAGTTATGATATTTACATTCCTCGTCACAATTTATAAACTATATCGATGATTAACGTTTTTGTCAACGAAATAGGAAGAAGTGGTAGAACAAAAGGGCGACTAAATTTTTTCTTAATATTTAAAGGTTTATTCGACGTATAATTTTAAATGGGAAAAGTTAAAACTGGAACGAATTTATGGAACGACTTAATACTTCCATGTAAATGTTTATACTCTTGTTAGATGAGATATCGATGAGGTATCGAGGCTCTCTATGGCAATTTTGCGAACTTTATTGACAGCAAAACGTGTCGATTAGATTAACCCTTTATGGAAAAGCAGGTTCGTTCGATGACAGTAGTTTTGACAGTCTTATTTATCGCTTTATTACTATTATAAAGGGTAAAGAAATATTTGGTTAGCATGATCGTATGGTGCTTTCATGCAAATCGTTCTAAATCTCGTTGAAGGTGATATCGATGCTCTCTGTGGAAACTTTGCCAAATTTATTGGAATAAATTCTATTAGAATAAATTAAGTAAACCTCCCACCATGCATTACCGTTCATTAAAAACGTGGATTTTTCATTTCAAATCCCACGGTGCCCCAAAAAATTATCCAAACGAATCTAACGCGAAACAAAATCTCAAATCACGAGTTCCCTTCCTCATCGCGATCACCCAAACCGAAAATAGAAAACAACGACGAGAAATAATCCTCATCCAGATGGAAGATCGAGATGCGCGCATTGTCGGGATCTTTTTACGACGGCTTAAGAGAAAATTCTCGGATGGAACGGGTTAGAGGCGGTCGGCGGGATCGAAAGGTCGCGGAGCAGGGAGGTCGAGGAGGAGGCAAGCGTATTGCTCGTTCGCTGAAGTCAACCAATTAGCACGCTGATCAAGAAGGCTAATGGAGGTCGTGTTCAAGCCGCGGAACGCTCCTCGACTTGTGCGCTGGTAGCGCATGCAGAGAGATGTTTGAATTACACCGTGCGCAACGACCGTTCGCATAGCGAACACACGCGCGAGCGAGTCAGCGCACGTTACCGTACGATATCGAAGTATGTAATTTCCGCGTGACGATGCCTCCGTGGCCTCACAATTGATCCAACGAACCGCTCGAGGCGCGGCTCATACGCCGCGCAGGTGATCCGACAACGTTTCCCAGAGATTCATGTGTAGAGACAGACGAAGACATGCGACACACGCACCAACGCAACGATTATTCGCGACGCAGGCTCGTACTTCAAACGAAATTCGTCGGCTCGTGTTTGTAGGCACGAATCAGAGATTATCACCTTACGTCTGCAGATCAAGTATGGACGCTTTTAAACGTTCTAATCCTTGTTTGGTTGTTGGTGATGTTATTTGGTTATCTGGGTGGCGTTTTGGGATAATTCGTAGTGTTTCTGTAAGAGAGAATTTTGTATTGAGAGATTGAGGAGGTTTGAGTGTCTGGTTGGTCCAAATCGGGATACTCTTACGACGCTTTTAAACCTTTTAATCCTTGTTTGATGGCTGATAATGTTATTTGGTTATGTAGGTGGGGTTTTGGGATAATTCGCAGTGTTTCTGTTGGAGAGATTTTTGTATTGAAAGATTGAGGAAGTTGGAGTCTCTGGTTGGTCAAACTCGGGATACTCTTAGGTCTTACGACGGTTTTAAACGTTTTAATCCTTGGTTGGTTGTTGGTGATGTTATTTGGTTACGTGGGTAGGGTTTTGGGATAATTCGCAGTATTTATATCGAAGAGATTTTTGTATTGAAAGATCAAGGTTGAAGTCTCTGGTTGGTCACAATCGGAATACTCTTAGGTTTTACGGCGCTTTTAAACGTTCTAATTCTTGTTTGGTGGCTGATGGTGCTATTTAATTATATGGGTGGAGTTTTGGGATAATTCGCAGTGTTTCTGATGGAGAGATATTTGTATTGAAAGATTGAGGAGGTTGAAGTTTCCGGTTGGTCCAAATCGGGATACTCTTACGACGCTTTTAAACCTTTTAATCCTTGTTTGATGGCTGATGATGTTATTTGGTTATGTGGCTGCGGTTTTGTGAGAATTCACAGTGTCTATATCGAAGAGATTTTTGTATTGAAAGATCAAGGTTGGAGTCTCTGGTTGGTCACAATCGGGATACTCTTAGGTTTTACGGCGCTTTGTTCTAATCCTTGTTTCGTCTCTACTAATGTTATTTAATTATGTGAGTGGGGTTTGGGATAATTCGTAGTGCTTCTGGTGGAGAGATTTTTGTATTGAGAGATTGAAGAGGTTGGAGTGTACGGTTGGTCAAACTCGGACTACTCATAGGTTTTACGACGCTTTTAAACGTTCTAATTCTTGTTTGGTGGCTGATGACGATATTTGGTTATGTGGGTGGCGTTTTGTGATAATTCGCATTATTTCTGGTGGAAAGATTTTTGTATTGAAAGATTGAGGAAGTTGGAGTCTCTGGTTGGTCAAATTTTGGCTACTCTTATACCTTACGTTCGTAACCAATCTCTCGAACGTTTTAATCCTTGTTTCATCTCTAATAATGTTATTTAGTTACGAGAGTGGAGTTTTTGAATAATTCGCAATGTCTCGGTCGAAGAGATTTTTGAATTAAAAGGTGGAGAGTTAGGGTCTCTGGTTGGTCAAACTCGGGCTACTTTTAGGTCTTACGGCGCTTTTAAACGTACTAATCCTTGTTTCGTCTCTGTTAATGTTATTTAGTTATGTGGGTGAAGTTTTGCGACAGTTCACAGTGTTTCTATTGAAGAGATTTTTATATTAAGAACTTGAGGAGTTTGGAGTCTCCGAATGGTCAAACACGGGGTACTCTGACGCTCTCGAATGTTCTAGTTCTTGTTTCTGCTCTGTCAATATCATTTAGTTATGTGGCTGGAGTTTCGCGATAATTCGCAGTGTCTCGATCGAAAAGATTTTTGTATTAAAAGATGAAGTAGACGCGAGAGTCTCTGGTTGGTCAGCTCTAAACTTGTGCTAGTCTTTCGCCTTACATCCGAGTATTAGCCACTTCTAGCCTTTGCTCACCTCTTCTAGGTAATGTTATTTAGTAATCGGTAGAGTTTTGCGATTATTCGCTGTGTTTTTCTCGAAGAGGTTTTTGTATTAAAAGGTGAAGAAGGTTGGAGTTTTCGGTTGATCAAACTTTGGCTACTCTTACGTCTTACATCTCTAGCGAATCTTTCAAACGTTCTAGCCTTGTTCCAACTCTGTTAATATTATTTAGTTACGCGAGTGGAGTTTCGCGATAATTCGTAGTGTTTCGTGGCTGATGATGTTATTCAGTTATGTGAGTGGAATTTTAGGATAATTCGCAGTGTTTCTGTCGAACAAATTTTTGTATTAAAAGATGACGAAGGCGCGAGAGTCTCTAGTTGATCAACCCTAAGCTTGAGTTACTCTTACGTTTTACATCCGTGAATCAACCACTTCTAATCCTTCTTCCACCTCTCCTAAGTAATATTATGAGTAGAGTTATGTGTGTGGAGTTTTGGGATAATTCGCAGTGTTTCTGTCGAACAAATTTTTGTATTAAAAGATGAAGAAGGTTGAAGTCTCCGGTTGGTCAATCCTAAACTTGAGTTACTCTTACGTTTTATATCTCTGAATCAACCACTTCTAGTCCTTCTTCCACCTCTGCTAAATAACATTATGAGTAAACTTATAGGTAGAGTTTCGCGATAATTCGCAGAGTTTCGATCAAACAGATTTTTGTATTAAGCAATAGAGAAGATTGGAATCTAAGGTTTTTAGATCTTACATCTTACATCCGTGAATCAAGTCCTTTTTCCTCCCAAGCTAATGTTATTTAGTTACGGGTGGAATTTCGCGATAATTCGCAATGTCTCGGTCGAACAGATTTTTCTATTAAAACACGCAGAAGGTTAGAGTCTCCGGTTGGTCAACCCTAAACTCTGGTTAATCTTACTGCTGCTTCCTCGTGGGCTACGTTTGGAAGAAGCGAGACAAGTGTTTTGAACTTTCTAATGTAAAAAGATCGCAGGCAATGGACCACATCGAGTGGAACTACCGGAGGAGAGATATCGACTAATCTATCTACACCTTTAACCCTAACTACTCGGGTAGTGTAATTGGCGGATGAAGTACGTAATACGCTTTCCAATCGAGTTCTGAAGATTACGTGAACGCAACGGCTATTATTAAAGAATTTGCGGTAAAGGAGATATCGATTTTGCTGCGGGTATAGGATTTATTAACGCGAAACGATTGCAATTATAACACCCGGTATGAGTCTCGAGATATGGCCAGTATTTGCTGATTTTTCGGCTATCTTCTGCAATTCTTATCCACTCGCTTTACGATTCTTCTTGGAATCTCTCGTTGCGATAGTTATTTCGAACATTGTTCAACTTAAAACACTACATTTACTTGTATAAATATTTAATCTTCTGAAAATAGAATTCAACCAAACTTTACGTCCACTTAGCTCGCTAATTCTAAAAATCATCATTGTTTTATACACATACATCGTCAAACTGAAGTCGATCATTAAGGCGATGATGTTTGTCACTGAAAAATAACTAAATTCTGTCTTCCTCGACCGAATTTCGCTTCTATAATTTCATCCACTCATACACATTTGTCAGAAAAACGAAGCGGATTATTCACATCGCTCAGAATCAAACAGATTCCAAGATACACATCTTCAAACGAAGATCTTCATCCACTCGCTTTTCGATTCTTCTTAGAATCTCTCGTTGCGATAGTTATTTCTAACTTTGTTCAACCTAAAGCTACATTTACATCTTCTCGCTGAGCTTGTATTATATAATTATTTACCCCACTGAGAGCAGGATTTATTCATAGGGTATGAAGAGAAGTTTGATATGAAGCCTTTCTATAGTAAACATATTTATTTTATTAAAAATGAAGAATATAAAGAAAGAAAAAAATTTCACTCCTGAGGACCGTGTTCGAAAAAAATTGTCGTTTTTGAATGGGTTAAAAATGGGTTAAAAAATTTCACGTATATTATGACATTCGTCCCCAAAAGGGTTAACCCTTTGCACTCCGCAAAGTTTATTAGTGATTAAGAATAGTAATAAAAAAAAATCGAAAAAAATTTCACTCCTGAGGACCGTGTTCGAAAAAAATTGTCGTTTTTGAATGGGTTAAAAATGGGTTAAAAAATTTCACGTATATTATGACATTCGTCCCCAAAAGGGTTAACCCTTTGCACTCCGCAAAGTTTATTAGTGATTAAGAATAGTACTAAAAAAAAATCGAATAATAACTTATTCCAGCAGAACATTTTGAGCAAACTATGTTTCCCTGAGGTTTTCTCTGGAAATTTCAGAAGAAATCAAGTCAAGATATAGTAAAATTACTAAGATAT